>JANHFN010006511.1:2331-12442 GCA_032468175.1 Toxicocalamus goodenoughensis | reverse complement strand
CTCTACCTAGGATCGAACTCACAGCCTCCTGATTGTGAGGCAAGAGCTCCACCTCTAGGCCACTGCACCACCCCTTCCACAAGCAGAAACAAAGCCTTGAATCACCACCATTCAACCGACAGTGGGTGCTTCTAACTGTAGGGTCTCATCTCCTGAATATTAACTTTTTATTAAAGAAGAATTTCTTTGTTGGATGTTTTATTCCCACGGTTAATCTTTCAAGACCTGTTCGTGACAAACCCATTCTGGCTCTTGGACTGATTGACACGTTGCTATCCGTGCACTCACAAATGTCCTGTTAATCGGTGCTGAAGATCTTTGAGCAGGAGGTGGGGTCAGGGTGAGGCCTCCTCCTTCCCTCTTTGGAAGACAAGGACAGCGTTTAGCCTCTTCCTCCCTTCTGGGATCTCACCAGATCTCTGTGGAAGTTGCCCATCTGAGGACTAACCAACCTGAACTGGTTAAGCTTCTGAGACCAACTAAACTCAAGCAGCCTTAAGATTTTAAAAGGGTTGCCTTGTTGTTCAACTGACTAACAATAATGGGGCAGCCCCAAAGGAGGAAAACATAAATGAGACATCCATGTGGTAACAAGGGGGGGAAAAACACAATCAGGAGGGCCTTGCAGAACCGGCTTTGCAAGAGACTAGAACCGATTTGCTTGGAAGAGATGCAGAACAACTAAAATGATTTGTCAACCATCATCTGAGTTGAGCCAAGAGGCTTAGATTCCCACCCCGGCAGACCAGGAAATTGGAAAAGGAGACTGAGCTGGAAGGGGGGGGGGGGAGTTGCCAAACTATATCAGCTAAAAGCTCTCTGGCTTAAAGCCAAAATCAGACATCTTTGCTTCCCTCTGCATGACCTTCTCCCACCAACATTGGCCCTCCTGAGAAGATCCAGTAGGGTGGGCTCCCTCCATGCCCCTCCTGTCAAGGGCTACCATCCGCAGGGATTCTGGAAGGGAATCTTTCTTGGAATGCCCCCCACCCCATCCCTCTCCACCTTCAGAAGTCCATCAAGCCGTGGCCCTCCCACCAGGCCACAGGCACGGGAAACTGTTCCCCCTGAAGAAGAAAACTGCCTGGCCCACTGAGTGTGGCATTCCTGATTTTTTACTTTCTTTTCTTATTGATTTGCTTCAGGGTTATTACTTACATTTATTCTAAATCTCAGTTTACAGAAATGGAAAATGGTAAGAATGCACTATGACCGAAGTGACTTAGAAGCAGACAGATGGGTAGCCAGGGCTGTCTTCGGGCCGCTGCCTCTCTCCTCCTGAGGCCGTCTTGCTGAGACGCATTTTAACACCGTCACGTGTGTCATGGTCTCCACGAACCCAACATGCTCTGGACATGCACATCTCCTCTGGTTTACAGCTGTGTTATACTTGTGTCAAAGTCAGATTCCAAGAAACAGCCTGATGGATCTTCATCCCTCCTCCAGGCACCAAGAGGAGATCCCTCAATGCAACAACACTTGGATCAGCCAAGAAGGTCATTTAAAGCAGATTTGAGGATAACACAAATCTATACTGAGCAACTGCCAAATCTCAAGTACAGATAGTCCTCAAATTACGGCCACCATAAAGTCTAAAATTTCTGTTGCTAAGTGAGATGTTTGTTAAGTAAATTTTGCTCCAGTTTGCAACCAATCTTGCCACGGTTGCTAAGTGAATCACTGCAGTTGTTAAGTTAGTACCATGGATGTTAAGTGAATCTGGCTCCCGCATCGACTTTGCTTGTCAGAAGGTCGCAAAAGGGGATCGTGTGACCCCAGGACACTGCGACCATCCTACTTACCAGGCTGAAGTGTCTGAATCTGATCACGGGCCATGGGGAGGCTGCAACAGTTGTCCTTGTGAAAAAAGGTCAAGTCACTCTTTTCAGGGCCACTGTAACTTCAAACGGTCCTTAAATGAACTAGGAACACTACTGGCACACTACAGGCAAGGGACTCAAGGAACGCAGGAGGAGGAAGAGGTATTTGTTTTGCATGTTTCCAAAGTACACAATGAGTAAAGGAGCAACAAACGGATCAGCCCAACACTTGCACAACCCTGATAAGGTCCAGCTGGGCACTTAATATTAACTCGGGCAGGGAGACTTCCATTGTCCAATGGGCCACATGTGTCCTGGAGGACCCCAGACCTTCAGCCATGGCTCTGTGTCCCACCCCGTCCTTTTTTCTTCCAACAAAGATTCTTCCTCCAGACCTGAGGGTCCAGGATAGGAAAGGGGGGGGGGAGCAGCATTGTTGTGCCAGTCGAGATAGAAGTGGCTCTTTCTGGCCGCGACTCCTGACACTGGACGGAAAATTAAGGACAGGTTTGTCTTCCCATGGAACCCCAAAAGTCAGCCAACACAATGATTCATGTTTTAAACAAATGAAATTAAAACAAGCCATGTTTTCGGATGATGCAACCTTATCATTGTCAGTTTGGGCAAGGCAACTGGAATCACAACATGGCTTAGGACAGGGATCGCCAACCTTCTGGACCTCAGGGACCATCAAACTCACAATTTTAAATCCCGCGGACCAGAGACCCTGGGAAAATCCCAAAAAAAGTCTGCAGGAAAATTCCCCACCCTGTTTTCCTACCGATCGATGATTCTTTATTTGGGATCACAGGATACCATCTCCAGCTCTGTTCTCGGGGGGGTGAGAGAGAGACTTTTGGCTGCATGCAAGGAAAGCAGCAGCAGCAGCAGAAGTCTTTCTTTCTCTGCCCCAAACTCCGCCAGAAATGAGTCTTTGCTGGTGCAGCCTCTTGGAGCAGGAGGCCTTGCAGGGTCCCAAAGACTCAGTTCTGGCAGAGTTTGGGGGAGAGAAAGAAAGACTTTTGTTGCTTTCCTTGCGTGCAGCCAAAGGCAGAAGGAAGAAAGAAGCGGAAAGAAGCAGCCCGGTGGCCAGGTGAGGCACGTGGGGCGAGTTTCCCCCCTCTGCCCTTTCCCCCCCTCCCCTCACTACTTGTGTTATTCTCAATGCAAGCAATGCAAGCCTTGTGTTCCCACGTAGCCTGGATTAATTGCTTTGGGAGGTGCTTTGGGGGTGAGATTTCTCTGCAGACCACCAAAATTTTCTTGCAGACCACCAGTGGTCCCCAACCCGCCGGCTGGCGGCCACTGGCTTAGGATGTCATGTAAACTTGCCCTTGTTGAAAACATGAGTCAACATTGGACATTTTGGAAGAGGACAAAATAGCTTTCAATTCCAAAGTTGACTTTTAACTGTCCTTCTCTTGCAGCAAAGAGGCGGCAGCTGCTCTAACAGAAGAACAGCTGCAAAGCACTCCCTGGAGCCCAAGGGCAGGAAGAGGGCCTTGGCACCAAGGCCTCCATGATCCTGGCTGTGAGGTGGCTCATCGCTCCCCCCCCCAGCACACACCTTTCTTCCAGGAAACGTCGTTCCTCTTCTGGCACACTCGGCAAAGGAGCCTGAAGCCCAGGGTTCTCTGCAAGGCAGCCAACTGGACCGGTCTCAAAGAAGCAGGAACGTGGCCTATAGAGGGAAGGGGGAAAGGGACAACAGTCAGCCACCCTCATTCCAAACTCTTCCGAAAGGAGCTGCTAATGGGAGCAGTTCCCAGCCGCCACACCAAATCCCATCTCCCAATTCGGCTGGGGACAAGCCTGGAGAGGACGTGTACAGCTCTTCCTTCGGCCTGAGAGGGTGCTGCTTAGAAGAGCCAACACTCCTGCCTGGGAAGGTCCCCTGACCCAAGTCATCTTCAGCACCTCTCGGAGCAGAGGGGCACAACTGAGGATTCCAAATAATACCAGTTATCTCCTTGCTAAGAAAACCCAAATTCCAATTAAATGTACACGTGACATTCTCCAGCGCCTTATCCCAAAAGCAAGAATAGATCAGAAGTTGCATTCTGCTAAATGACAAGCTCTTGGGGAACAGGCATCCCTGGTAAACTCAGAAAGGGTCAGGGTGGGATGTGGCCTGGAGTCCCAGGAAGGAGGGGCTGCATTCACAGGACCAAGAGATCATTGGGTGAGGAGAAAGAGGGTCAAGGTGGCTCCTCCCTAGAAGTTGTGCATCTTTAACTAGGCAAGTAGCTGCTTGAGTTTGACAAGGTTTGTGTCTATGAAGAGTGAGGAACGATAAAAGAAAGTGTTCAGAAATAACTGTGTGTTTCTCTTGGTTTTTGGAGCCTGCCACAAAAATCAACTCACCCAAAACTGCAAAGCCCTCCAGGGTCCTGCTCTCGCTTTCATGTTCCAGAGGAGCTGATGCTGTGTAACTGGAACAAGCTGGTTGATGGGTAAAGAAAGTGGGAGCCTTTTGCCAGTTTCAACAGAAATTCTGCCTCGGGAAGGGGGGAACAGGGCCTCATGCTTATCACAAGAGATGAAAGTGCTCAATATTGGAAGAATCGGTAAGAGTTACTTGGGGAGAGGTAGAAAAATAGGAGCTACCAGGAGGTTCAATTACCCAAGAGATGTACTGGCAGTACTAAAAGCTGCAGAAAGTTAAAAAGAATTTGGGCTTGGAAAGGAGGCCACAATAAAAGGCAACTGGGGTGGGGGAAGTGAGAATTAGTAAGAATAGAAACGAAATCTGACAATCACATTTGCAGCAACCAAGTCAAGATTCGGGGCGATCTTGAGAAACGGGTACACTAGGCCTGGACACCTTGAACTGAAGGGGGTGCTGAGCAACCAGCAGGTCAGTGTCTGTCCCCCACCCTCCCCTCACGCAAGACAAAGGGCCAGAAGAATCTGGGGGGGGGGGTTTCTCTGTCAGGACCCTCCTGGGCACAACACAGTTATGCTGCAGCATCCAAGGGCCAGCAACAGTAACGCCAGCAGCTCGTGGGAGTGAAGTGGGGGCTTTGGGCTCGAGAGACGCAGGTCGTCCTTATTTCTTAGGGGTCCTGCAGAGGGCTGAGAAGGGGCTGGAGCAAAACATGCTCCCAGAAACTCTTTGGCCTGCATTCTGAGCACTGGGCGACTGCCGAAGGGGACCTGCAAACATTCCGCGGACCAAATAAATATCCTTCAGAACTAGGCAAGCAAAGGAAGAAAGCTGCTAAATAAACAAAGGCCGGGGGGGGGGGGAAGAGAGAGAGAGATCTAAATCGATTCCCTTCCTTAGTCAAAGAAACTTGAAAAGCAAGTTGGTAACTGGAACCAGGGCAGCAAACAACCTCCTTGAAAAGGGCCACGGCGTCTACGGTAGGCACTGAGTAGCAAAGGTCCCAGTCGCTGGTGATAATGGAGCCACAGCAGAGAGGGGATCTCGGGGGGTCCTCTCTGCATCCATCCACCCGCATTGAAGCTCTGCCTGACCAGCTGACCAGGGCAGTGGGGGCTCCCTACCCGGCAAAGCCAGGTGCACAAAATGCCTGCAAAACCGCTTTCCTCCTTTTTCCCCTCTTCTTCCAAGCCTGCCCCACGCAGGAAGGAAGCTGCTGCCTGACCACCTCCTTCAGAACTCCTCTTCGTGAATCTACGCCGGTCACTCTGCCTTTCATCCAGGCTAAACCATTCCAGGTTCGCCATTTGTCCGGCTGGCCCTTCCTTCTTCAAGGGGGAAGACCTCCCCCCCCCCGAGCACCCCCTGCAGATCAGCTCTTGCTGTGCAGTGACCAGAGGTGCCCCAAAGCAGAGACCAGGCAGCCACCTGCCTGGGAGGGTTGAGTGGGGATTCCTGGGTGGGCCTGGAGACCAAGCAGCATTGGGCCTTTCTCCTGCCTTTGAAGCACTGAGCAGGGTGTCAAAAGATACCCCAGAAGACGGCAAGTGAGATGGACGGGTGCTGGCTGTTAAAAACACGTACAGTCCTGACTGAGAGGGGGGGGGGCTCAGCTGGGCTTGACTTGGGGGGGGGGAGATGATGGGGCTACTTTCTCTGCTTCATACTGCAAACAGGTGCCCCTGGGGGGTTTTCTGGCTCAGCCAGCGGGAGTCCCCTCCCTTCCCCTTCTGCTCAAGCTCACCCTCTGATCTTACACACACACACACAGAGTGTTCCCTCTTATCAGCAGAGGCACACAAAGGCTCCTCTGGGTTTCCCTCCCAACAGACCTTCTCCCTTGCCAGGAGGTTTCTGTTATCAGCTGCCCAGCCAAATCAAAGCGGTGACTCCCCCTGCCCTTCTTCTCCTGGGAATTCACAGGATCCCAAAGAAACAAAAAGAGGCCCTGAGTTAGGCACGTATGTACTTACCAAATGGAAAGCTTGTCCACCTGAAATAGGAGGCTCAAAATGCTATAAAATATCCAGAAATTCAGGTAGTCCTTGACTTACAGCCACTCACTTACTGACCAAAGTTACAAACACACTAAAAACAGTAACTTGCAGCTGGTTGTCCTCCCACTTGCAACCAACGCAGCATCATTGTGGTCACCTGATCCAAATTGGGGTGATTGGCAACCAGCCTACATTGATAGCAACTGCAGGTCCCCCCCCCCAGGGCCCTGGGGTTACCACTGGCCGCCTTCCCAGCCACTTTCACAGACGAACACAATATAGAAGCCTGATGATGGCAGACGAGATTCTGCTGAAACGTCGCTACAACTATAATGACGTGGGAAAATACCCGAACAAAGTTGAATACATACATACATACATACAGTCCAGCCCCCTAATCATCTTTGTTGCTCTTTTCTGCACTCTTTCTAAAGGTCTCAACATCCTTTTTTAAAACCTCTCCAAGGAGGTATCTTAGCAAGAAGCTAATTAAATAATCCACTTTTTACTAAAACTATATTACTATTATTCTTCTCATCCTTCCTATACCTATTTCTTTCCACTTATGACTATAACCATGTTGCTTGTATCTTTACCATTTACATTGTTTTGTTTCCTAATATAATTTGATTGCTTATTAGTAACCTATGACTATCCCTAGGTGTTGTATTTATGATTCTTGATGAATGTATTTCATTTTTTCTTTATGTACACTGAGAGCAGATGCACCAAAGACAAATTCCTGGTATGTCTAATCATACTTGGCCAATAGAGAATTCTATCTATCTATCCATCCATCAGATTGTTAGGAAGTAACTTAGGAATGCCCATATATCTCCTCCCCCAGATGTTAGGGGCCTGTCTAAACAGGAGCCTCCCTTTCTTCCCCCCTGCCTGCTTTGTTGGTTGCCTTTCTGTGACCAGAGCAGCAAAGGATGGGAGAAGGGCAAGTGATGCTCCTATCCTCCCAGATGAAGAAAGAGGATCCAGGTAAGTCAAATGTAGCTGGGATACTAGACAAACTTGTTTTTACAATCTTACCTATTTTATCCCCCTCAAGCATGTGTGAGCCTAGTTCACATTTGGGAGATTAAGGAAACAATGGTCTTCCCCCAGGATACAAGCAAGGGTCAGCTCAGTCAGCAGCCAGCTCATCTCCCTCACCTGGACTGAATCCGTGGAGGGCCAATGGGTGGGGTGCTCTGCTGGTTTCGGTTTTTGTTTTCTTGGACAACAAAAACAAGGAGGCGGCCAGGGAAGTATGACCGAGAGGCAGGGAGCACAGGCAGTTAGCGCTCCAGTTCTAGACAGGTCCAATTTCAAGGGTTTCCCATATCATTTTCTCCTGATTAACAATGGATCTTCTTAGGGCACAGAGACAAGCCAGGCCCAGCCTCCTGTTTCCCATAATGGCAACAGCTCCCCTTCTTCTCATTTGGACTCCAGAAGCCAGTGGTCCAATTGCTACTTTGAACCATCATCCACTGTCCCAATGAACAACTCTTCTCAGACCAGCCTCTTCAGTTCAGGAGCTCAAATGCAGCTGCGTCTCCTATCCAGCCAACCACAGGCTAAATTGCAAGCAAATTATGAGCCATCGCTGATGGACGCAGAAGGAATCAGAATATGCCTTTCTGCACTGTGCTGTGGCCAGTCCATGCTTTTGCCTTCCTCGCCCTCATCTCGGGACTTGGCCTAAAACCCCTCCAGATCAAATCAGCCAGCTAAGCCAAACTTTGACCCCTGCCTAAAACAATGATGAATTGTGGTGCCACTTTCCCCAAGATCCCCTACACACACACACCCAAATCTTGTTCCAACAAGCATCACATGCTCCCTTTCAAAGTCCTCGTGTTTCAATAGCCAGGGCTAAATCCCTGGCAAGCAATCAAGGAGCTGTCAGCCAGAGACTGAGGGAAGGGGTGCCACCCGAGGACTCCCAGCGAGGCTCAATGAGAGGCTGGCAGAAAAGTTGCCCTTTATGATGGGGGGGCGGGGAGGACCCACACCTCTTGGTTGGCTATGGGGCATTCTTAGCAAAGATTGAAAACTCTCCCGTGGCAACCCCCCCTTATGCCAAGACTCTGTCAGAAATGGATGCCACGAGGGACAATTAACACTTGGCAGCAATGGAGAGAAAGAATGAGGCAGCCCAGGGCCACAGTTCTCCAGGAGATTTTCAATTAGATTTAAATTAGACTAGAAACATCCACCGTGCCTACCTACCTCTTCTCTGAATGAGTCTTTCAGTGGCAAGCAAAAAGAAAAGCATGAAAGCTTGTAACATTTGTAAAAATCCTCAAGAAGCAGAACTGGCAGCATCCTATCACTCTACGAGACACAAACCCACACTTGCTTTGCCCTCCTCCGGACACATCCTTCGATCATGAGTTTTTTTTCTCCTTTATTCTTCAGCCTATTGAGTAACCCAGGAGGTAACTGTGCTGCCCCACACTACATACCCTTCATTTCATTTCATTTATTTAGATTTATATACCGCCCCCCTCCCGAAGGACTCTGCACTTACTCCCCACCTTCCCCTTGGAAATGCCATTTTCTCACCCGTTTGGACTTGGAAGCCAGGAAGAGAAGGATCTCCTCAGAAGCCTGCTTAATAGGCTTCATGCAGAGACTTGAGGGAGTCTGTGAAGGAATTTCCTGGGAGGCCGGAGCAGGTTCTACACCACAACGCCCTTCCCTTCACCAAGGAAAACCAGGTGCAAACTGACAAAGATCCCCTCCCTCTGCTCCAAGAACAGAACTAGCCCCTTGTCAACCCAACAGCGCCCCAAAAAGCACCATCCCAAGTATAGCAGTTGGAAATAAAAGGGTCTGAAATAGCAGGAAAATTAGATCTTGATTTTTGAAACACAAAGTCCGCTAATAAAAGAAAATTCAAAATATTTAGTGCAAATATTTTCTTGCAACAACTTAGAAGATTCGGTACTTGGATATCAACAGAGAGATAACATCAAATATACTCCGCCAACGAAGATGAAGGAAGTGTTAAGTCAACAAAAACAGGAGCTGGTACTTGCCTGCAGCTCCAGTAAGATATCCCCAGCCCCCAGAAACAATATTCCATTAGATTACACAGCAAGGTTTAATAGACTAGATTTGATAGAGTGCCTGAAGACCTCATGCACAAAATTCATGACGCTATTAAGATGAGACAAACAAAAATATGATGAAATAAAGAAAGCAAATCCAAAGAGCTGTCCATTAAAAGGGAGGCAGAAAGCAAAACCCAACAGAACAGCGAGAGGGGTCATATCTAAACATACTGTGCAGAAGAAGTCTGCAAAGAATTAATGATGCCGGTGGGTACAAAGGGTGGGTCACCGAAACAGAGCCCGTCCCACAGCGAGGTGGGCCTTAGACAATGCTGCTAACCACAAAATGGGGGGGGGGCCTTGAGAAATACCAGCTGAACTACTTCAGGGTGGGGCAGTTAAAAGGCTGTCAGGCGTCCATATCCCTCATCCAAAATGTGAGGCACTCCAGACTGTCCCAGACCCCTAAAGCAACTCCAGGGAGCCCGGCGGAGGTTCAGACTTCAAGGACAGCTGGCATGAAAGCGGCCAGACCCAGAAGAGGCGCCTGACATCCAGGGGACAACGGGGCTCCCCAAATGCCTCCCCCCTCCGGCTCCCTTTGCACCGCAACCCACCGGGAAGGGCCTCCGCCTGCCGCAGAGCTCTGGCAGGCGAGGAGGAGGAGGAGGAGGAAGGCTGGTCTGGAAGCCCAGAAACGGGGCAGCAGCCCCAGAGGGTCGCGGGGGGGGGAGCCAGGCTGCTCCCCGGGGTCCCCAGAAGGAAGGCGCTCGAGGGGGACCCCGAGGCTTCCCGGGTGGGATCCTGCAACAGACCTCGGAGACGGAGAAGCCCCCCCGCCCGCCCGCCCCCCCT
>JANHFN010006508.1:9539-22012 GCA_032468175.1 Toxicocalamus goodenoughensis | reverse complement strand
TTTTCTGGGAGGGGGGGGGGGGCTTCCCTTACCCTCTTCCCCTATTTGTCTTCCAGAAAGATTTAGACGCACAAAAGAGAGAGGTGCCATTGCTGAAGATCACCCAAGTAGGGATCTATATCTGCAAAAAAAAACAACACCTAGATAGCCTAAACACAAATACAGACAATTTTGGTCGTCCTTGGGATTTTTATAGCTCCATTCAGCCTCGCCTTTTACTCTGGAAACAGTGGAGAAAATAAGTACCATATCAATGGTGCAGTTTGTGGAAAAATGAGACAGTTCTTGGCTGCGTTACTTAAATGTCCCTCGGGGCCTGCGAGGGGGGGCCCCGACATTTGCGACCTCCAGGAGACAACTGACCAGAGGAACTCTGCGACCCAGGACCATTCTGGGGAAGGACCGGGGCGTGGGGGGGGAAAAGAGAGGAAAGTGCGCGTCACGATTTGCCCCGCCTCCTTCCAGAGCCTGTCCCTATATTTCTCTCGATCAGGATCGCTGCTAAAAGCGTGGCTCGGGCAGAGGAATCCTGACGCCCAAGAGGGGAAAAAGAGGACCGCGCGTGCGGAATAAGCCGCGCTTAGCTAGGAACCGCTCTTTCGCGCTCACGCACGCCGCTTCTTCTTCTTTTTTTTCTTTACCCCGGGTAAAGTCGCCACCGACGCTCGGGACAAGCGCCATTAGTCTGAGCGAGTGGGCAACCCCCAAGACGCTCTGGCGCCAGGTTGCTGTCTGGGGGGCGGCTTCTGCTGCTGCTGCAGGCGCGCTTCCAACCAGGAGGGTGGGAATAGAGCCATGGGGGTGCCCTTGCCAGGGGCCAACGGCCGCTTGGGCGCTCTGTGGAAGAGGCTGAGTCGCGGCTTACGACCCTTTATTCAAAGCAAGGGCGGGCGGCAGAGCTGGGACGAGATACACCTGCTGCATCTGAAAAGGTAAATGCGGGTTTCGGATTGGGCTGCTGCTGCTGCCGCCGCCGCCTTTGCGTCTCGGAAATCAGCCCTCTGCCGGCAAATGAACAGCTGGGCAGGATATAGTGTGCACTCCAGGCTGCAGGATCCGATGCCTGCAGGCGCGCGCGCGCCTCTTCTTACTCTCCTGATGAAGATTCAATCACGGCATCGTCCTGCAGCAGGAAAGTTAGTTAGCACAGGAGAGAAACGGTTAAAAAAAAAACAAAAAGAAACTTTTTTCCCCCCTTGTAGGCTGGTTTCTTTCTTTCTCGTTCCCTAAGGGAGCGCTCAGAAACGGCATCCCCTCTACTTTGCAAACTGTTCGGGTCAGGATTCTGCTTCTGCTCTTCCTTCTTGGGTCTGGATAAGTCCATCTCAGCTCCCAGTTTTGCTCTAGCAGGAGGGGCATAGTTGCATCCCTGAAGCCAGGTCGTTTTTGCGCCAGGGAAAGAATCACTGAAATATTGAATTGTTTGCAACAGCAAGGATTTCTACCACCTGGAAAAAGTGGTCTCCCAAGGCTCGACTTTTCAGAAATGTCTTCCTTGTGATGTGCTGGGACTTCATCAGAAATCTTTTCTTGTGTACAGATACTTTAGGAGCAGTCTGATACACATCTACCTGGGAATATGCCCCACTGACCTTAATAATGCTTACTTTCAGATAGATTTGGATTACAGTCGCTTTATTAAAGAAGTCTGAACTGAATAACTGCTTGATGTTGCCCCAAATCAGTTGCCTTAGATGACTTTCTTACTGTTGCTTATTAAAAAAAATGGTTTATCAACATTTTGGACTGGTTTATCAACATTTTTTATAAAACAAGTTTGTAATCGCCAAAGTGACCCCTTGCTTTGTGGTCAAAGCAAGTGGTTGTCCATAAAGAATTGGTAGACAGTTCTGGATTTCAAAGTATTTACTGCATGTAATGTTTTTGAGGATATCATAGGCACTTCATCAATGTTATTTATGCTTTAAAAAGCAGCCCAAACTTAAGTACAGATCTCTTGTAGGGCTGTGTCTTGCATAATTCCCAATCCTCAGTAAACTGATTTGTAAAAAAAATAAATAAATACTGCATGGTTATGGTTTTTCACTTCCTCCTCAGCTGATTGGTGTGAATGTAAATGTAAGAGAGGATGGAGGAAAATTTATTGAATATGAATGAAATCTTCTGTACTTGGTGGAATCTCCTCAGAAAATAGATGCCATGCAGGTTTAAACTTCTTGTGAAAGTATCTTTAGAGTTATGTTAGAAACTTCAATATGAATAAAATCAATTAAAAATCTACCTCAGCAATTTCAAACTTAATGGTCCTTCATGGCTAACATTAATTGAGAATTAGAAAAGAATTATCTCAGGCAATTCGAAAACACAGTTTGGATAAGATTGTAGGCCCTTAGAAAAGCAATATATGACATCACATCTCTATTTAAAGATATGGTGACCATTGCACCTGAGTTATCATCTATGAGTACATAGACTGCTGGGGATTTTCAGGCAGAGTATTTATTGAAGTGTTAGTATTTTACAGAAAGCATCCAAAGCATTTATTTCATTGAAAATTTCCATTTATCCTATAGATGGGGTAGAATGATGTTGATTAGTTTTTAAATATTTCCATGCTGAAAAATTGCCATAAATGCAATATGTAGGTACAGCTTACAACTATTAGAAATACTAAAGTTAGCACAGTGTAATGCTTTAGCTATAGTTTTGCTTTTGAAATATTTCCCATGGATTATAAAATCATTATTTTGGAATTGACTATTTTGTAATTAGTGAAAATTTAAATTTGCATTTCTTTTCAGGTGTAAAAATGTCTAGGCATAATAATCAGTTGAGTAATGAATAAGGAATTCATTACTTCATAGGAACTGCAAAGTTTATATTCCTGACTTCAGGGCCACTAGGATAACTGGCTGCCTAAGGCGGATTCCAAATTTAATTATTGAATTAGGGAAGTGTGAGCAAGGAGAGTCTTAAGTACCCTGATTCTAAGCTATGAATCAAAGGCCATGAATCCACTGCTTATATTGCATGTATTTTGTGTGTGTGTGTGTGTGTGTCTCTCTCTCTCTGTGTTTCAACCTAAACCTGGTCATTATTCCTGGTCATTATTTTTGGCTGCTATTTCTACATAAGGATACTTTAAAACAATTTCATGTTTAGAATCAGGATAACATATAATAAAATTCTTGAGTTCTTTAAAATTGGTCTACTACACACAAACCAGAATGGATTTGCAAAATGCTAGACTTTAGACAACTATTAATTTGGCATTTCCACACCTGCACTCCAAATTATATTTCTCTACTTATAGTATGAACTAATGCACTTCGCCTGACCAAAGATATACAACTTGAATCAGTGTTCAGTATATACAGTACAGTGCTATATAGTATGCTGTGTGAATTGTATTATTGTGAGTTTGGGATTAACTGCCTAATGCAAGCCAAAGCCAAGAGTTATGCAGTTAACTCCACATTTGCGGCAATAAAATCATTACTTTTCTACAGATGCAGACTATCTGGCCATACCACGAATTAGTTTACAAGGATTTTGATATGGGAGTGTCCTCCCTTTTAGATTTGGCTGTGCTTTTTGTTTCCATTTGAATTGTTTACAAGGTTAATTGCAAGCACAGTCAACTGCTTTAATCTTTAGAGTTAGATTAGGCTGGAATTTGCCTAGAGGTAGAGAGATGGTTTTATTTGTAATTAAGTAAATTCAGTTTGGCCTCCAGTGATAATTATTACAAGAAGATAAAAACTGTTGGCGCTTGAGGGAATGAGATTTAAACTTGTGAGTCTTGGTATATATTTACATTGTGTTTATATGGTAAAGCTGTTGAAAGTAATTATATTGCCCAATAGAAAACATTGTGGATTTGGAAATTATAATCCCATGTCTCTTTGAACTGCTAATTCTGCTTTCCTTCTGAAAGATGTGGGGAGATCTTTGTAAAGCATATGGCTGCTAAAGTTGTTACTTATGCTATTATAATTATCTATCTCAGAACTGCATTGTTCAAGCCTGAGCTACAGATACTCTGTTCTAATGTAATGTGTGTATCTCCCTAGTAAGATTTTGCAAACCTTCCAAACAAGGATGTCTGATATGTGTTTTTGATCTAGATCTTTTCAATCATCACACATTAGCTCTTTTATTAGGGATAATTTCACTCAAAATATTAATCATATTATTATTCTATTTGTGGTGAGATTCCAAAATTAGATTATTTTTACTAGAAATCTCATTTAAGGTATAATTAAGGAATAACTAACACTAGTTAGCCATATCCTGATAACTAAATGACCTGAGTAAATGCCTTGCAGATTTGATCAAAGTCCATTTAAACTAGTGTTAATTGCAAGCCGTGTATAAAAATAACAAAAACTACATGACCCAAATACCGCGCTGAGGAACTACACTTCTGTATCGAAAACTAGGTTACATATATATCCTATTTACTCCTCATTTTGTCTATACTGTTTTATGGGGTTTTTTTCTCTTTTGATTTGAAGAGTGCAAACAATTATACTTGCTTAGGGCTTACTCTAAGCTATTTAGCAATCATTTGTGATCTTTGCATTTATGACCTTATCAAATCTGCAAAGTAAAGGAAAGCCGAAATAAGATCATAAGAACAATTGCAGCTTCATTTACCAACTGCTTTGCTTAACAACCAAGTTGCCAGTCCCACTTGTGGTTGCTAAGCAAACATTACCTTTACAGAACAATCCTCTAGAATGTGGCACTTCCAAATGTTTAAGGGTAATAAATGTTGGGAAATGCAGGGCCAACTCATGAAAGGTGACAGTCAAAGAATCTAGATGCTAAGTTCCAAAAATTCTCATTAATGTCTGTGTCTTCAGAATGGGAACTATTCAGAACTATGACCTACTCAACTTCATATACTGACATTCAAAATCCAGTTGTTTCTTTTCCTTTTCTCATCAACTTCAATTAAGGCTATAAAAAAAGAACATATATAATGATGTCATGTTACTAGATGCTGCTACTGCAAGATTCATAAGAATTAACAGTGGTTTATATAGGCATTTCAATACAAGCCATATCACCACTAATGCATAGTTGTAAATTATTGCTTTATATGAGATGATGTTGGATTTTAGTTATCCCATTTTTAAACAGATGTTTGTTACTTTAGTATACAAAAATGTAAAAAAAATGTAAAAAAATGAAAAAGCAAACAGAAAGCAAAACAAATACATGATATAATACATATAAAAGAGCTCGAATTTTAAACAGCAATAAACCTTAACTACATGAAATAATGTTGATCAGTCTTTCCATTATGTCAGCACAGAGATTGTTTATAATTGAAGAGCAATCACATATCAGTCCAAGAGAGTAAATCTAGAACTCCACTATCCATCATAACAAAACAAGCTCCCAATTTTCAATATATATATTAACACATTGACCTCTTAAACTGGTGTTTCAAACTTTTTTCACTGAGGAAAAAGAAAATTCACCAGGCATTTTTAGACTTATCAATCCAAAGATTCATTATAGGTAGCTCAAAAGCAATTAACCAATTTATGAAAGCGATTAGAAAAGGAAGTTATGTGAACCAAGTTCCTTTAAAAGGCATCATAATGGTTTGAGCAAGATGTCTCCTGGGGTTCTAAAACCCAGTGGTGGTCTCCGTCTTGCTGTCTTCTCACAGGGAGCAGTTGTGAGTGATTTCAAGTCCTTGTTCAGAGGGGAATTACAAAGAACTGGTCTAGTTGCTGATTCTTCATTCCGCCATGGTTGTTAGTTCTACTTTTTATGGAGCTATCTTCAGTTCACTATTTCTTTCCTGGAAGTCTATCTTTCTAAGCTTTCTCTGAGGTATTCTGTAAACATGGGGGAAATCTTTAGCTGAATTAATTCCATTTTGAGAGCTTAAAAACATACTTAAGATTCTTTAGAGTTTTAGCCTTTGAATGTGAGTATATGATATTCCAATTCTTCATTTGAAAGCTCTTGCAAATGACCAATCTTGTTTTTTTCGAAACAAGGTGATTAAAGCAGTAGAGGACTTTCAGATGAAATTATTCTTCATAAGTCTGGTTATGGATTGTCTCTGAGGAAGGGAAGAAGAATTCCAGCATCAAACAAGAATTGTCCATACTTTCTGTAATTAGTAACTTATCACTGCAATGACTGATTTACTTATTGGAGATGTTATGGCTATTCTAACTAGCTACCAATTCAATTTCAAATTTGCTTTTGAAATACTACAAGATAAAATCTTAGATATTTAGGTAAATTATGGCTAATAAATATCTTGATAGGGTTTAATTTAAGGGCACAGAAGTCTTGTGACCTACCAAATTTCTAGCAGGAGTGGACAGTGTGACAGAAGGAGTTTGATGTAGTTCCTGGGTTGCAAATTACATGTACTGAAAAGACATAATGTTGATGAGTTCTTTAATTTTAGAACTATATAACATAGTTTGGTTTAGTGTAGAACTCCCAACTGTAGTATTATTACATCCTTATCATCTCTGCATATGTTAGTTAGAAAGACTCAGAACTCCTAACTAGCATAATGGCCATGACAACGAGGAAATCCTGGTTGTTGTATCTAGGACATATGTCTGGAAGGAACCTAGTTGGAAATATTTCCGAATAGGTTTTTTTTTAATGATAAGTTGGCAATGAAATATTCCAATATCCTCTTAAATTGTGCAATCTGGGAATAGCTGCTCCAAGAATATAATATTTCCAATTATGTTGCTGCGCTCTTAATAACATCTTGGAAGAAGACTTGTGTAAGGCTATGATTTACTCTTCTTTAAGAACACGGCTTTCTATAACTAAACTGATGTCTATATGCCAATATTGTGGACTATAGTTGAGCAAGAGGGGAGCCCTAGAAAATAATGACTTGTTGTCACTTTGAATCATCTCTACTGAAAATTGTTTGTTAACTTATCCATCTATTCCTTTGTGACTTTCCTATTCCTTCACTCTCTTTTTTTCTCCCACTTTTTAAAATAGCTTCCTCTGAAGTCTAAGCTCCTATTTTTGTTTTAACTATTTTAACGCTTCAACTATTTTAACTTGCTTTAGGAGGAGAAACATTTTTTTTTTCTTCAGCGTTTGTCCCGCATAATAGCAGGGTCCGCTATCCCTTGTTGTTGTGGTCTGGGCAGAAACATGTTAAATGTATAATAACGTGCTATATAATGCCCTACTATTTTTAATGCTAAAATAAGTTTATGGTGGCTTCATTTAGAGGAAGACCCTTCCATGTCGTGGAGGACATGGATTTTCTTCCCTATACTCTTCCCTATAACGAGTAGTTGATATGTTTTAAAATCAAACTCTTTTTCCACCTTCTCAATTCAATGGCAGCATTGTACTCAAATGTTTTGTGCTATTACATATTATTTCAGTCTTTTAAATCTATTTTCCCATGCTTTGTATCATTGCCTTTATCAAATAAATGACTGCAATCCTTCAGTTTGCCACCAATTAGTCAAATGGGGATAAATCTTGTTCCAAAGAGACTTCAGAGTGCTTTGTTATGGGATTCTCCATTGACACTTGACAGTTTATCTTATAATTTCTTATGATTTGCCATTCCTTCATCTGAAGAACTAGATCAGCTACTGTTTTATGGACTGAGAAGATCTTCATTTATATTTTCTATGTAGTGCAAATTCATTCCCTCATGTTTCCATTCCCTGTGTCATAGTAAGACCTATTCTGGATGTTAAGAAAAATTTGGAATCATATGAGTTTAATGAAATTTCAGATCCATGAGAACAGGCAGAGTTTACACAACGCAGGTTACGCAAGACTAATCATCATCTCTATATTTACTACCAGTTTCATGGTTTTAGGAGAGATTCTAAAACTTTTTCTCCTTCCCAGAGCTGAGAGGCCAACTAGCTGGCCAATTAAGGCAGAACTAGAACTTACCTCCCAGTTTTTAGCCGGTATCTTAACCCCTAAACTAAAATGACTCTATTTGCCCATCACTGTTTTATAAATCTGTTTCTGATCCATAAGTTTCCCTCCAATTTTACGAGGTTTGTTAAGAGTTTGAATATGTTGTTGTTTTTGCTTTTAATTAAAGAGAGCAGAAAAAGAAGGAAGGGAAAAAGGGAATCTCACTGTCTTTCTTGGTTACATTTCTATATGCATATAAAACTACACTGGCTGTTCATAAATATTTTGTAACGTTCATTCTTCATTAATTGGGACCATCAATTTATCTTTTCAGTGTTAGAGCCGAGTCTTTCAGTGATAGGTAGAGCAAGGTGAAAGTTTTTATTTTTATTATTTTATTCAATTCAGACTTAGCTGTTTCTACACTTTTCATAACTATTCCAATGTCATAGAGATGATTATTGCCTTGAATACAAATTTTAATCTTTGATAGGATGCTAGAAATGAACACCAGATTAGGGATCTGCAGCCAAATCTGCCACAAAAAATAGACAGGTCTAATATTTTAAATCTCATTAAATCCTCGAGAAGGAATTAAGGTTCTCTGTGAGAAGATTGTTTGTCAGAGAGTCTCAATCCTCTTCTAATACTTAAACTATCTTTACCCAACATATTCTCTATCTCTCGATATTTTAGGAAATGAGATTTTACAGAGGGAAAAGTTTGTGGAGTCCTACAAAAGTGTTCCTCTGAATGCATCTTTAGTGGATCAAAGACTGTCAGTTCTCTGAATGCACTTGATGTTTCTTTTGTTTTCTTGAACTTGTTCACCTGACTTCTGACATCTGGAAATGTGATTTTAATTGCTCCAGGAAGAATGTCACTATATAGTCATTATATACTAAACACCTGATTTATATGTGATGCTTATAGAGTTCGCCTGGCCATATGCCAGAAAGTTAAACAGGAGAAGGCTCTTACTTGGGAGTATGCAGAAGAAACCTTTCTCTAAGAACATATTAAAGTGGAATATTCCAGCACTTAATGCCAAGGGTATTGTATATGCTCTTTACTCTTCTTTTAATTTGCCCAGCTCTAGATAGCAATTCTAATTCATTGTAGCTGAACTGAATAAGCTAAACAAGGATGTTTTTTGACAGACGAGAGAGCAGGAAATGGCACTTCTGTAGGCCAGCTTGTACTAGTTGGTTGTAGTGTTTAAGATGTTGGACTTAGAAGTAGGGCAATCCAGATTCAGTTCTATCCTGAACACTCTAAACATTTTATGTCAATTACTCACTTGCATTCTAACCTTCCTCAAAACCTGCAATTGTAGGAATAAAATGACAGGATATTCTTTATAAAAATAGCCTCCTGAGGAAAGAGCAGAATATAAATCTAGCAAATAAATGCATAAATAGATTGGTAGTGAAAAAAAAAACATTCCATAAGAAGATGGTGGCAAAACACTTCTTCGTTGGCTGTATTCAAGAAGTCACCAGGAGTCCAAAAGAAGTTACATGTTTTGATTCAGAGCCCTAGTTTTTAAAATGTTATCTCTCCCAAACAGTCTTTTATACTTTTAAATGCAAGTATAAACTGCTTTTCACATAAACAAATCCATTATTTCGATAATGTTCTTCGATTATCATTAAAATGTGGTAGAAAACATGTTTCATTGTACCTCTGCAGTATTCATTCCTTTTAGGTTCCTAACATAATATCTAGATGCAAATGGTCTTTGACATTGCCACGGTAAAATAGGAGTCTGTTTATTTGTTTATTTAACCTCCTTCTTTATCAGCCATTCTTAGAGACTCTATGTTGCTAACTAAACAATTTAACAAACACACCCTTCCAAATGCATGCAAAAACAGAATCTATATAAAGGAGTCCTGAATGATGCATATTATAAAGCAGCTTCCTACTTCCTACAGCCAACTGAAAGGGATTGTTTTTTTACAAGTTTCTAAATCACAGGACAGACGAAATAGGCTAAAATTCAGCAACTTTGGATAAAAACTTCCCTCTGAGGTCTGTCAGATTATAATCTTGACCAGATGGGCCCTGTATTTGTATCTGTGAGATCTAGTTGGATGGGAGAGGAATGTCAAATAATCAGGACTGAAGCCATGACGACCAGCACTTTGAATCACATTGGGAAGCCCATTGGGAAGCAATGGAGCTCCAAAAATATTGGAGTCATCTAATTATATTGGGGCATACCCATCATTGCCTGCCTGGGCCACCAGATTTTTTTACCAGCAGCAGCTTTTGGTTGACATACAGGAGAGAAGGAAAAAATGGAAGGAGCATGGGTAAGAAGAAAGACAAAAAGGAGACTGATGAATAAGCAATGAGACAGAGAAGAGAGATGGTCTACAACATGGATATTGAGGCTGTAGCAGGTATTGGGTATTGAGGCTATAGCAGGTCTAACCCAATCCCAGAAAATAGATACTGGAGAAGGTAGAGATCATTTACTATTGCTTCCTTTGGTTACTCATGACTAACTTTAGGAGTTAGTCCTAAGGATACATTTGAATGAAATAATAACATTACTCTGCCCAAGTGCCATTTCCCTTATGAGATCAGGGCCTTCTCACTGATTTTCTTGGCAGTCTATCCCTCATTTAACTTTGTTTTCAATAAAATATTTCCTATCATGCATTTATGTATTTAATACACAGGTATCACCTGTAATCTTTGTTCAGAAGAGGGATTGCAGGAATGAAAAGTGGGTAATTCTCCAGAGTAAGGGAGAATTAAGGGGAAGCCCTTACTGATAACAACTACCAGTAAGGATCAACCTCTATAAACATCACTCCTAGTGAAGCTGGTTTCAAGGAGGGAATCACATTTTTTTTTGTTCTTACTCTCATGTAGGAAATGTGTAGAAAATTAGTAGGCTTGAGTGAGGCAGCTTAATACTACTGTATGTATGGAGAATGGCAGATGACTGAGGGAGGGAAGATCCATTACCAAGGGAACAAATAGATGATGGGTCAGTCAAATATGCTGACTCTGTAAACTGCTTATAGAGGGGCTGTAAAGCACTTGTGAAGCTGTATATAAGTCTAAGTGCTGTTGCTATCTTGATACCCTTAGTTTGATAACTAATTTTGCTCAAAAAAATTTTTTTTGTCAAACATAAATATTTCCTGGTCATGCTTTTCCTGTCTTTTCATTACAATTCTGTTTGTTGTCGACATGGGTTATTTTGATCCTCAAGAGTAATTTTCTTATTGGACTTTTTTTTCTGCAGGATCCGGGAATCTCCTCTTCTCTTGGCTGCCAAGGAGAACAATGTTCAGGGTCTTAAGACATTAATCCAAGATGGTTCTTGTGACATTTATCAAAGAGGTAATTAAACCTACTCTGAAGAGAGAATATTCTTGGACTACCAAGTGCTGCAGTAAAATTACATGCATTAATTTCTCCAATCTTTGATCCTCTGCAGTACATATGTGCGCAGATGTATATAGAAATGCAACTCTTTTTTCACATTATATTGTTGTTACATGCCGTCTGGGTAGTTCTGGGGATGGAAGACTACAGGTTCTAAAGTTGCTGAGATTGAGAAGCACTCCACTAAGGGTGTCCAAAACAGCCATCAAGAAACATTTTGGTACAAAAACAATATTTTGAATTAGAACATTTCTAGATTACTTGGAACAGTCCATTCCAGGGTCGGAACGTTCTGTGACTTAATATTTTGCAACCTTTTAGTACACACCCAAGACTAGTGAACACCCAGGCGCATGTTCATTGCAATTAGATGAGAAGACGTCAAGATGGAAGAATGGTGTACAATTCACAGCCAAATTACAGTCCTTTGACTACAGTACTAGCAAGATGGAATATTTCCCTCACCATCACAGAGCCCTATTTCTGTTGGGCCTCTTTGCAAAGCTCTAAATTTTATATTAAAAGATATCCATAAGTGAGGCAAGCCAAACTTTCTCTCTTTCCCTTTCCTTTTAAAAAGACAGACAATAGATAGATGTTTATCAATTTACATATCTGTCAATCTGCAATGGGCCAAGATGGTAGCTTATAGCTTCAATAAAGAAGCTTTCATTCTGTAGTTGATTGATTCAACTGTTGCTGTTGATAACGTGTTTTGTATATCTTATATGTGTATGGGACAGATGTCTGAATCAACAAGCAAGGCTGGGTTGTAAACTCACTCTTAAGTGATATTTGTTTGTTTTTTATTATTCTGTGCAGGAGCGATTGGGGAGACTGCTCTCCATGTAGCCACCCTCTATGATTGTACAGAAGCTGCTGACTTTCTTCTGGAAGTGGCTCCAGAACTCATCAATGAGAAAATGACATCAGCACTTTATGAAGGTGATCACTATTAAGGAGATGATCTAGGATTTAAAATTTTTTTTTAAATTTTATATCAATAGCAAATACATAAAGTTATTGAAATCTCAAACTGAAGTCTCCATACCTAAGCACGATGCCCAAATGACAATAGCAATAAGACTTACATACCACTTCATAGTGCTTCATAGCCCTCTCTAAGCGGTTTACAAAGTCAGCCTATTTCCTCCAACAATCATTTTACCAACTTTGGAAGGATGGAAGGCTGAGTCAAC
>JANHFN010006507.1:34443-46340 GCA_032468175.1 Toxicocalamus goodenoughensis | reverse complement strand
CTTTTAAATCTGCTGTACACCGCCCCGAGTCCTTCGGGAGAGGGGCGGTATAGAAAACCAATAAATAAATAAATAAAATAAAAAAGTTATATTCCAGATGTAAGTTTATCTCTTTACTAAGAATGTTGTTGTTCACAATAATGTGACTACTTATTGAACTAAATATTTATTCATGTGGTATCGATGGTAAGTGCTTTATATTATGTAAACACAAAAAAATCTTCATTTTTCGGGAGCTTCACAATTTAGATACATAACAAATGCAAGAAAGAGAAATGGTATGCAAACAGGCAACAAGAAAAACAGACTATCCAAAAACTCTACACTTTAGCTGAAATATGTGGAGCAACATAAATAATATGCTGGGAAAACATTGGCAGTTCTTCTTGTGTTACCACAGAAACAGAAAAGCCTGTTTTAAAAGTTAATATCAAAATGCATGGAGTCATCGTGGAGTCATTCTCCAAGGTTGTTAGATCACTGCAGGCTGTAAAAAGAACAGAAAGATACAAGATTTTAATGGACATGGTTCTAGGAAATATTGTAGAGCTTGTGCGATGATTGAATTGACAATTGTTTGGGTTTTTTTTGTTATCTCAGCTACTGATTTGTATTTATTGCAAGACTGTTGTGATACTATGTGTTTTCAATCATTGCTAGCCTACCCAGATTGATGTTGAGATGGGCATGTTTTAAACATTAAAATAATGAAATAAAATAATAATAAAATACAGTCAATAAATGCATTTATATCCAAATTATTTCAGTCACGACAACTGATTCCATTAGGCACATAAGATCTCCCTGTGAGATCACCTTGGACCATAAAACTAAAGTCTCATTTAATTATTGACTGAATCAGTGGTTCTAGAAGCATATGAATACTGGGTAAACTTGAAAGAATAAAAGCAGTTATGTTATGTAAAAAGAAAACTTTGTGGAGACTATTCTCTTACCTGAACAAAGATGGGATAATTTCCACACAGGATTTGCCTTAATTCTGAAATTATTTTGAGAAGGCAGATCAAGATTTGGAGACCACTGAGAACTATCAGAATAGACAACAAAATGATGTTCCAATCCACTACATAGGCAGGCTCAGTGCACTGGGACCAGGAAGTAGGATCCATGAGGTAACTATCAGAGGAAACAATAACATAAAGAAATGGGGACAGGGTGGGGCTTCAAAAATTTTAGTAACCAGTTCTCTGCCTGGTTGCTGGGTAGGCGTGGCCACAGCAGGGGGCATTTTCACCTTCCCTGGGCTCCGGAGGTTCTCTAGAGGCCCATTTTTTACCCTCCCAAGCCTGTACTTACCTGGGATCCACGTGGGGACTCATGGGAGGGGAGGGGTGGGTGGGGACAGCCAAAGGTGGGATTTGCCGGTTTGCCAAATCAGGGAGAACTGGTAGCAGCCCACCCCGGGAACAGATTGTAACTATGAATATAGGTATTGTAAAAGACCTATCAGGTCTTATCTTACACAATTATCAGCCCAAGGACTCTTTGCCCATTCATCTATCACAGCGATTCCCAACCTTTCCAGCTTTGCAGACCAGCGGTTGGGAGGGAGGAGAGGGAAGGAATGGTTATGCTTGAGCGGTGGGCATGCACACACAGAGCTGTATGTGTGTGAGCTGCTGGCATACTCAGCCACCACTCACACAAATGGAGCTGTGCATAAATGCACGCTCACCTGCTGTTCTCACAAGTGGAGTTGCACAAACATGCACGCTCGCCATTTCCGAACAAGCCAAAGCCTGGTAATGGGCCTCAGCCTGGGGATTGGAGACCCTGATTTATCAGACTTCCAGAGATGAATATGGGGATGGTGAAAGAATCTGGAAATGGACTTGTCTGAATAAAGCAATTTTAAAAATACAAAACAGAAGCAGAAACAACCCACTCCTTGTAAGGTCAGATCGTTTGGCCATTTTATTTAAATATTTGGCTGTGGACATCAATATAATCTAAAGTTAGCTTTACAGATAAGCCTGTTTCTTACCTGCCTGCCATGTTTTTGAAAGCATACTCCCAGCCAGCTGAGGTTTTGCAGTATGGGCCTTGCACTAAGCTCAAAGCAGATACGATCAGACTGTAGCCGGAAAATGCAATCCCTAATAGGGAAAGCACAACAGAAATGAAACGCTGCATTAAAAGAAGAAGAAGCAGAGTGAGAGGGAGTGAAAAAATTCCATCAATACCAGGAATGAACTATGTACATCAGACCTGAGCGTTTTAACAGTACCTGGACCACTTCACCCTTTGGCTGTCCCTTGTGAGATCAATTGGAAATCAGAAATCAAATGTAAATAAATGTACACTTTTTCCCCCAATTTATGTATATATGTGCCTTCGCACCTTTACAGTCCTATTGGTTTGTCTCTCCACAATTCCAGCTTCTCTTGTGGCCCCTTGGGAAAATTAATTGCCAGCTCCTAATCTACATCCCTAGATATATCTTATCCTTTGATCAACTGTAGAAAACACTATAGTTGAGAAAATAGGTAGTGCTCATCTAAACCTTAGTGCATTGTCCACTTGTAGAATGTATGCTGCATTTCTCCTCAGCTAATCAGAGGACATTGCTGATAGAGTTGTGTCTTGTGGTTGGGCAAGATTGGAAGTCACGAACATCCTGCTTGCAAGCCTCAAAGTGATACTATACATGTGATTCCAGCAACCTCCCTCATGCGTCCCAATCTCCCTTTACCACTGGCTCTATATTTGTTTAAGCTGTTTGATTTTTTTTAAATGAGAAGCTGTAAAGATACAAAGCAGAGCACTTTGATGATGATGATAACAACAATAATAATCTCTTTTTATTCATTAAACATGAAACTCAGTCAACTGAACATATAAAAATGTATCAGTTGATGATATTTGTGATATTTTTAAATGTTGACTGAGTTTCATGTTTAATGAATAAAAGAGATGATGATCATCATTATCATCATAAGAAGTTTCTTGGTTGATACCTAGGACACTGGCAGCAACCCGTATCAACCATTAGCACCAGTCAGTGGTATTTGTGATGCACTTTTGAATGTTCAGTTGACTGAGCTTCATGTTTAACGAATAAAGTGTAATAATAATAGTAGTACAATGGACAGTTGCAGGCAAGTGTTTTGTTTGAAAAAAACCCCAATGTATAAATAAAGCAAAAGTAAACAGAATTAGTACAGGATGCCCTTTCCAACTGATTAAACCTATGTGGTAATTTGTGAGCCTCATCATACAAATGCTGAATGCATTGTCCTTCCGCTCCCAAAGGTTGGACTCTAGCCCAAATTTAGCAACAAAGCTCTTTTCTAGCTGTGATAGTTTCAGGCACTATTAGATCTGTTGCCTGTAAAGCCAGTAGACTAGTTTGGAATATGACCTGAAAGGAATTAATATAACCCTAGTTTGTTGCCATAACCCTTATCAAAGAGTAGGATGAATGGATACTGGCAATTTTCTTTTTCAAATGGCATTTTCTCTGTTGAAGCTAGGCTAGTCTGAATTGCTTTTCCATCTGAGAAACTGAGCAAAATGGAACAGACATCTCTCCTCTAAACTGGAAAATATAGCATTATCTTGGTAATGAGCCAAAAAATTCCATAAACACCTCTTCCTGTTGCTACCAGAAATACAACCATTCAGGTTTTGCTCTTGTTTATGTCCAATGGCCACCAATGTTGCCCAATGATACGGCCGTAAATGAGCCATAGTCACATGGATGAGTTTGTAGCAAATTTGAATGAGTCTCTCAGAATAAGTTATTAGTCACTGCAAGACAACACTTCTCTTTTTAAAAATTAACTGTTCACAGACTTGCATTTACAAAGTACAGGTAGTTCTCAACTTACAACACAACGAGCCCAAAATTTATATTGCTAAGTGAGGAATTGGTTAAGTGAGTTTTGCTCCATTTTATGACTTTTCTTGCCATATTTGTTAAGTGAATCACTGCAGTTGTTAAATAACATGATTGTTAAGTAAATCTTAACCCCATTGACTTTGCTTGTCACATGATGCAAGGACACTGCAACAGTCATAAATGTGAATCAGTTGTCAAGCATCCAAATATAAATCACATGACCGAGGGGATGCTGCAACAGTCAAGTGTGAAAAATCACTTTTTTCAGTGCTGTTTTAATGGTCACTAAGCAAACTGTTGTAAGCTAAGGATACTTTATTTTTCTCACTTACTGTGTATGTACATCAAGCAAATGCATCACTTCATATAAATAAGCCTCTCTTATTTTTAATGTGTTATGCCAAAACTGACATCTCATAAAACATCAAACAGATCCTTAAACTCTCAAGACCATGGTGATCTCATAGAGTTACGTTCTTCATGTGACTGAAGATGACAGAAAGGGCAATATGTCATGCTTCTTGGGAGGAAGACAATTTGATTGTTGTAGCAATAGTTTTGCAATGCTAAGCCTGAGCCAAGATGTGGATTAATAGAAAATATTGTTCATGTAAAACATGATAGGCCAATTATCTTTGTGTGTTTTCCTCCTCAGGATTGTAGTACACACTATGTTAATCTTCACTAATATAGACTCAGAATTTCACTAATTGGTCCAACAGACTTGGAGAGCATGAGACTGCAGAACAGTGCTTAACAGAGAGATGGAAGTTTAGGGAAAAACATTTGGTAACAAATGTTATGTCTGTTGATACTGGTTCATCTAGCCAGCTATTTTTCCTGTTCTTGTTTGTTTGGCTTTGCAGATTTGCAGCAGAGATAACAAAGGGCCCCTCTCTCTCTTTTTTTATCTCCATTCCAGACTAAGGAAGGAAACAACAGCAGAGGGTCAGAAGTGTCAAAAGAAGGAAGGAAGGTCTTTTTAAAGCAAAAATACTACATTTGCAAACCATACACTCACTCTATATGTTCTGGTGCAGTTTTCACTTTGGAAGCATTCAAAAAAGGTGTCCCGGTCCAGAATTACCATAGCTGCTGCTAGAATAAGAATCTAGAAGACAGTAGCACAGAACATACTGAGTTTGAAAACATTAAACTCACAAAATCCTTCTTTCAGAACCTTATATTCTGAATAGATAATGCATGATTTTGAGTAGCTACTTTTCACCATATTTGACTGAAAGTATAGAACCAAGACATATCTTTGTTCCATTCATGATTGCCAAGGAAAGGGATAAATCACCCTTCCTGACATCAAAACTACCAGATACTTTGCATTTGCATTACATTTAAAGAAAAAAAATCCTAAATCTATCAGGATCAGTTTAGAGAGAAATAATTTCTCTACTATTTCACAGCTGGGATACTGGGCTTTCTAGTCTGGATGCCTGGCAGATCACAGGTTAAAATAGGATGGTTTGTTCAAAATAAGACATTGTTTTTGAAGAAACTGATTTATCCCAAAGGATCATCTTGCACCTATGAAAAATTATTTTGTAACTCACTTTAGATAGACCAAAGGGCAAATAAAGCAACCCCTTGCATCGTTCCTTTTAATAATAAAAAATAATAACCTTTATTGTCATTATACATATATACAACAAAATTTATTTGGTAAAGTAATTTGGGAAGACCACACAGGTAAGATCTTTATGGGCACTCAAAAGAATATATAGAAACAGAGTGGAGTCAATGACTATGTAGCATTAAACCTTAACTATGTACTGATTACAAGGTAATAGAATGCCTTGAAACACCAACAATCGAAGGTAGGTGACTTTTTAGTGACTTTAAAGAAATATTCATATTTCTTTTTTCTGTGTACTACTTATTTTCACTTGGAAAATAATTGTGTGTCCCATATAAATGGCAGGATTCATCACTGTGTGAAGAAATACTTAGGATTTTAGGCAACATCTTTATGGTATAATCATTCAAATATGAATTTCATGGAAGAACCAACCGGGGTCTCTTTTCATTTGTAACGTTTTTCACGTTTTTCCCAATCTTTCTTCAATCTTTTTTTCTTGTTAAGGCTCGCAATTGCATTCATACAATTAAACATTGGGAATTTATTTCTTATACATCAAATGCAGACATTCTTAAATATGTCTTGAGGATCCCACAACTGACTTTTCAGATATAAAAATACAGCAAATCTAGCATATTAATCATAAAACAAGCCAAATATTGGTTACCACAATTGAACATAGAGCCAATTTTTGCATTTTTTAAAATCAAAGGTCAGTCATCTTATTGAATTCAATAGTTTTGGAACATCATCATTGTTAAATACAAATATATACTTAAATTCTACAGCTCAATGTTGCTTGAAATATATCTTCAAAATAGGAAATTAAGATAGAAGTCTTATGAAATAAAAGAATAAATAAAAATATGTTAGTGTGATTTTATTCCAACTAAATTTTTTTTTTACATACATACATATATATATGTTTAAAAAAAGTGTTTGTGTGTGTGTGTGCGTGTGACAATTAGGGTTAATCCATGTCCTCAACCATTATTATATTAATCCTACAAATCTATTTAATGACCTATATGATGTTTAACCATCTGAGGGGAAAAATAATCAAATTACATTAAAAAAAACCTCTATTAACATTTAAATACTCAGCTATAGTACAGTGACATGTTGTGTTTGGCTCTTATATTGCTACCAAAATACAGTTATTATTTTGATTCTGAAATTCCCCCCTTTCCTGGGTCATCTACATCAGAGGATCCAAGAGTCCTGTTTAGAAAATGAAAGATGTATTTAGCTAATCAGAGAAGCCATACTTACCATAATACCTGAGAAACAGATTCCTTCAAAATGCCACACGTAGTTGGTATGATTATTGCTGGAAGCATATGAAGATTTCCCATCAGGAAAATATAAAAGAATATTTATAACAATACTCCACAGTGCCAGGGGAATCAACAGGCAACTCAAACAGCCGCTGCATTTTTGTAAGCCCATGTCAAGAGAGCAGAGAAAGTCTTTCTTGAGTGCTCAAAAGATCTTATTTTCTTGGTTGAATGGAGACATTTTGCATTTATATGAATCAGTTGCTGTGATATGTTTCTTGTCTGACAAGTCCAGTTCCTACAAGTATTGCTGTTGTAGAACAATACAGTTAGACAAATAGCACTGGCTGAATTCTTGTCCTATCCTGAGAAGTGGGGGTGGAGGTAGGGGTGGGATGGGCGTTTTCCTCTGAAGAACTTTACTTGTTAAGGGAATTCCCTATGGTTCTACTCAGACACCTCAATCAATCTTAGAAAGACAGCATTCATCTGAAAGGGAAAAGTAAGAATTGAATGTACGTGTAGTAAGGAAGTAGAGACTGACTGCTTTTTGTCTACATAGCAGCATGTAATCTGATTAGCACTTAATTGAGATGTATCCATCCATAGTCTTTGAATCTTACTTGGAAACTATTGGCTCCAGCTGAGAAAGATCCCAGAATTAACATTTACTATTGTCATAAAAATATATATATATTTGAATACAATTTAAAAGGGTTAAGGGTGATTAACTTGATACTATTTCATGTTTTCACATAGCCCAAGGAAAGTTTATTGTTTCTTAAAGAGAAACGTGGGTATTTCAGTGTGGAGAGAAAAAAGACATAGAGGAGATTTGTTAGCCACATTCAAATATATAAAGCAAGCTATGGGGAAAAAGTTCAAAAACTATTTCCTTATTCACAATTTATAATGGCTATAAATTTCAACTACCTAGATTTTATTTAAATATAGGAAAATATTCTTGATGATAAGATCTGTGCAACAGTGGAAGAGTCTACCTATGGATTTTGTGGGTTCTTCATCTCTAAAGAGTTTTATAAAAGATTGGAGATCTATCTTTGAAAAATGGCTTATTTAGTGTTTCTGTAAATTGTGAACAAATAATCCTTATGTTTTTTTCCAACTCTACAGTTTTATGATTCAATGATAGTAAAAAGAAGCTGAAGGAGTTTGCATCCTTGATAGTAGAAATGCAACCAATCTTTTCTTAGTGCTGCACCCTCCATTGGAGGACTTCTGGATTGGCTAGTCCCAACAGAGAACTCTGGGGTCTCCTTAGATCAGATAGCACCTAGGCTGGACTATTCACCAAAAGTTTTTACAATTTAAGTGGCTGCATTGAACCCTGGTGGAGCAGAGGTTAGAACGCAGTATTGCAGGCTAATTCAGCTCACTGCCAGGAGTTCGATTCTGACCAGCTCGATATTGACACAGCCTTTCATCCTTCTGAGATCATTGTTTGGAACAATATGCTGACTCTGTAAACCCATACAGAGAGTACTGTACAGCACTATGAAGTGGTATATAAGTCAAATTGCTATTGCTATTGCATTGTGGATAACTACAGCCATTAAAGTTAATTGAATGATTACAGCTGGGCAACAGAGATTAAAAAGGGCTAGAGGGACTCTAAGAAGAAAATATTTGGGGCAGAGCAGCATGATTTCTTAAACTGGATGAAGAGATGTAAAAATAAAAATAAAATGAAGTTTCCAGATAATTAAATGTATATATTTGAAACAGGATATAAATCTTTCCCACAATGATCACAAGACTGCCTCTTCCAAATTTAATCAACTTCCATTCATTTGCCAAATTAAAATTCTTATTTTCACATGTTCTAGAAGTAATTGGCTTAAATAATATTAATATTCAATGTAAAATAGGACTTTGTTTCATGTAGGAATCAGAAAAAAAATTGTCACAACTAAAATACTATTTCAGAAATGGTGCTAAGTACAAATATCCTATTTCAAATTTATTTGCTTAAAATTATGCTTATGTGAACAAGACTATTTTTAAACTGCAGATACAGAAATAGGACAGAGTTGACTTATGAATTAACTTTTATGAAATTAACATGAACCAACAACAAACTGGGGCTTAAAGGGACTTTTAAAAAAAAATAGGTAGGGAATTTTTGTCTAAGAATAAAGAATATGTGCTGCCTTCACACTTAAAAACCACGGTTTGCTTAACCACAAATAAGCCAAAAATTAGCAGGATTCTTGGAGATTAATTACTTATACCTACTGGAAAAACTGAAGCACTTGGTTCCATACAGTAAGTCAAATTGAAGAAGGCTAGCCCATGCAAAAAAAAAAGGAAAATTCTAATTTTTCTCAAATGGAAAGGAGAATAGAAATAATTAGATAAATAAAGGTTCCTTAAACTTTAGGAACAAGATGATGGGAATGCATGAGACTAGGTAAGTATAAAGAGTCTGAAGGAGGAGATGACTTTGCATCAGTCTTGACTCCTGGTTAACACCTCAAGAAGTCCCAGCAGTTTTCTTGGCCAGATTTATGGAAGTGATTTGCCATTTATTTCTTCTTAAGGCCAAGAGAATGTGACAGGCCTAAGGTTTCTAGGTTTCTAGTCTGTGAAACTGTGCCATCAATGTTTAACAATCACAATTAGGTTAGGTTTCTGGAATTGCACAAAGGAACTTGTGGGTCATCCAGATGTAGTGAATTAAACCTTGGGAGAACAGGGAAAATTGTAGCATTAATGATAACCAGACCAGACATCTGAATTATATTCATTGTATCAAGACAATCTCATACGTATCCATTTAAAGTATGGTGTCATTGATTTCCATATGGATTAATTTTCAAATGGATATAGGATTTAATCTAAATAACACATTTTTGTATTATATTAGATTACTAAATATATTGATACATTTCTGCATGTAGATAACAAAATCTTGTTGTATCAGATTCTTGAAAAAAAATCTTTTGAGTTTTAAACAAACAATTAAACAGGAACAAGGTTTGTAATACGAGCCAGTGTTGAGCTAATAATAAAAATAATATTTGCCAAATGTAATTTTACAGTCAGGTCTCACACATACAACTGTCGCAGTGTCCCTGGATTGCACATCACAGCCAATTTCTGACAAGCACAGTCAATGGAGTAAACAGTAAAATTTCACGTGAAGAGTCGTGTAATGACTATAGGACAATGTGTGAAAAAAACACTTCCTACATTTGATAAAATGGAAACATGTTTCATGGAATTTGTTCTTTTCTGTTTCCCTCCCCTGCATTATTATTTGGAAGGAATTGCTTTTAAGGCGGGTAAGCAATACTTGATCTTTCACCAAAGGCTACAATAAGATCATGGTGTGTAGGGGCGGGGACTCCTCCCAAGTTAAGTAGATGTTGGCTTTCATGATTTCCTCCAAAACACAATAATATCCTTCCCCTTCCCATCTTATCAGATTAAGCAGGATTTTTAAGTGATAGCATTTTGGCTTTGATGCAGTTAAGTCAGAGGTAAAGACTCCTGTTTTTACTCTAAAGAAGGAGAAGTCTGCATCTTATCCAGCTGAATATCAAACTGTGAGAACTTCCTCCATCCGCTCTATTCAGTAACATCCTCTTTCAGTATATACTGATGTCTAGACTTTAGAACTGATTTTGATAACACGAAGTTACATAAAATAAATGAAATAACTAGTTATCAACAGAGCAACTGACCAGAACAATTTTTACTTTTACTGCAAAAGTATCCTTGGCCCTGTTTAGTATTAACTTGGTTCATCATCCCAGAGTTTTGGTAGGCAGCTATATAAATTGTTTGTTTAATTATTATTTATTAAATATATATGCTACCCATCTCACTGAAAAGGCAACTTTAAAAGTAAATGAAGTAACCTATTTTCCTAATTATATTGCTTTGATATTTGCAAACATTGCAACAGAGGCAAGCCTAATATTACAAAAATAAGTTAACTCTGTCATACATCCAAAACTTCTATTCACTTCTATTCATTTTTGCCAATTCCCCCACCCCTTCATTCCCTTCTTGCTGTTGATCTCTTAAAGGATGGGAAATATCACCCATCCTTTAAGAGATCAACAGAATAGAGTGACAGGAAAGCCCTGTTTTATGAACTCTGCTCCTTTCACTGAAGGGAAGTTGAAACCAAATCCAACTTTTTAAATTAGCCTTCCTGTATACCAGCAGAACAATATGAAATGCACATTATATGCAGCAATAAACACTGCAGAGACTGAGATTTCATTTTACATCTAAAATCTTACTGTAGCACTTACAATGCTAAGTCACTTTCAGTAATATTTTTTTCTTAAATTACTTTCAATAACTTTTTCTTATTAAAAATAAGATAAAGAAAAATCTTTTAAAAATATTTCAGCAAATATACAGCATTCCTGAATACGAAGTGTGGATTCTAAGATTCCTTTCTGTTTTTTAACTCTTTAAATGTTTATGTATTTCTTACATAACACATCCTACTAGAATATACATAAAAATTCAGAAATATTATCCTGACAAAGCAAATCCTTTTTGTGGATATCTCTTATTTGCTGATTAGATAATTTATATTTACTTATAAAGAAATGTAGCATAAAAATCTAAACATATGAACATTTTCTCAGAATGATCAAACATATATAGTAGGGAAGGCTAGGAAAGAAATAACCTGGGTTTGTCAGTTATTCAAATGTTTATATATTTGTTTTGAAGAACAAATACAGTGTCAACAAAAACTTTTTATATTAGTGTGACTAAAAATGCTCATAAAGGATATAACTAACATACTTTATAGTTACTCAGTTTATACAAACACTAAATCATATATTTTTAAAATAATATATAATATGCAAACACCTCAAAAAATAAAAATAAATGATTCTGCAACAAACTATAACTGGATGACATGATTTACTGATTTCCAGGTCTTGATTTTAAACCAGGTCTTTTCCTTTTAAACTTAGAATTTTGACTTCTGGTTTTGTTTGTGTGTTACCCTTACTTCTCTTAATATTGAAAGAAAAACATTGAGGAAACTAACCAAGAAGCGGTTGAAAAAAATCAGAATTACTTTTATCTTCCTGATTTATTTATTTATTTATTTTATTTATTTGATTTCTATACCGCCCCTCTCCCGAAGGACTCGGGGCGGTGTACAGCA
>JANHFN010006507.1:0-15181 GCA_032468175.1 Toxicocalamus goodenoughensis | reverse complement strand
CAACTGGCACATCAGGCGAACCTGATGGAAGGCCCCCCTGGACACGGCCGTCACCTGATCTTCTAGGGACAGCCGCGTGTCCAGGAGGACACCCAAGTTCCGGACCCTTCCTGTAGGGGGCAATAATAAGAAGATCTTTGAAAGACCAAATCAAATCTACCATTAGACATCTCAATCTGTGCCTTCGAGCCAACTGGGATGCCTGAATTGAGCAAACCCAGCCTAATCTTTGCCGCCTTAGTTCACCTCAGATCGAAGATTCCTCCATGTATAGGACACTCATGGACATGGACTATAGCATTAATGGATAAATTGACAACTGATTTGAAAAGTATTAAAATGACTGAGTAATGTGGACTTTTTTCTCAAGAAGTTGTTTTTTTTTAATATAGTATGTCAATTTTCTTCTTTGACTCTTTCCATTGCCCAGGAAATATTTTGGAAAGACTGTGGCTGGTGAGAGAGGTTACTTTTTCCTCTAAATCAGTAATATATAAAGAACATTGATATATGGAAGTTTTTATCTGAACCACTGTAAAATAAATCCCTGTGATTGAATTTAAATGGATACTGTTCTACAATTGTTCTACAATTCCTTTTCTTTTCTCCCTTGTTATATTCTAGCTTTGATATATACCCTGGATATTTGTGTGGAAAAGGTTTCTAGCTTTTTTTTTAAAAAAACTAGACATTGTACTTCTGAAGGAGAAAGACCTTAAAAGAATGAAACAGAACTGGCACTTTCACTATTAAAAGCACAGATTCAGCCCTCTGATTTTGCTCGTGTTAGACATACGTTTTTATTCCAAGCAAGTTCAAGACTCAAAAGTAATAATGTAGTTTAGCCAAGAGTCAGAATGCGTAGAGGAAACAAGGTATTTCGCAGAAGAATGCATACTTTCATTTTAGAAATAAACAGTCTTTTTGTGATACAAGCCAAAATACATGCAAAATTTTAATTGGCTCATAAATAAGCTTGGGCTACTTCAAGCTAGTCTTGCTTGCTTCTTCTCTTCTCCCACATCTCTCCCCCAAATTTATCAGTAGCAAAAAAGTGACATTTATTTATTTTTTATTTATTTTATTCGACTTCTATACCGCCCCACTCCCGAGGGACTCGGGGCGGTGTACATCAACATCAAATTAAATACAAATGGCTTTCTTCTAGCAACTTGACTATGCAGCCCATCTTTCTTCCAGTGCCTCCTTATTGTGCAGCTTGAAACAGCCACACCACATGTTTTCAGAGTCCTGTATTTCACCTGAAGTTATCTGTGGGTTTTTCTTTGCATCCCAAACAATTTTCCTGGCAGTTGTGGCTGAAATTTAAGTTAATCTACCTGACCGTGGTTTGGTTTCAATAGAACCCCTCATTTTCCACTTCTTGAGTAGGGTTTGAACTCTGCTGATTGGCATTCTCAATTCCTTGGATATCTTTCCTGTTTTATACAGTTCAACTACCTTTTCCCACAGACCCTTTGACAATTTCTTTGCTTTCCCCATGACTCAGAAACCAGAAACATCAGTGCAGCATTGGATGAAAGCTGCAAGGGTCTGTCAGGAGTCCAGGAACTCATTGACCTTTTATACACACACACACACACACTAATTACAAGCAAACAGATTGTAGGTGAGGATGGTTACCTTCAATAGCCATTCAAACCCCTTTGTGCCAACCTGTATGCATCTTATCAGGCCAAAATTACCAGGGTTTGACCAGGGTCATTTGGGTAGTTTTTGTGTCATTATGATTTAAAAAGAGTAAACACAGTTGATTGATAATAAATGGCTTCAGCCAACAATGAACCATGAGTGAAAGAAAAGTTTTTGTGTTATCATTCATATTCTCTGAATAATGGCCAAGAAATCATAAATTCTGCCAGGGTATGTAAACTTATGAGCACAACTGTATACTAAATTAACCCTAGGTTATTCATAGAAGCCATAAAATATAGTTTATACATCACAACAGCTAAGGTGGCACAGCACAGTTAAGCCAAAAATCACATACACTATATTATGGTTGGATGTGATTTGGGAACCCAGCCACAAAGTGCATAGTTCAGCAATTAATTGAATTTTAAAAGCCCAATCAAATTTTCTATAGCTTGCTATTACTATTTGTTTCCTTGTTGTAAAGTTAAATCATATTATACCTTTCTGAAGGATAAACCAAGAATAAGCTAATATAACTGAATATTCCTTGCTTATGCAGCCATTCCTAACAATTGATATAACAATACATCAAAATATCCTTGGTTCAAGTACAATAGAAAACCATGTTATCAAGTCAACTGGATTTGAGTACATTTCTCTATTTCCTGCCACTTCTTTTCATGGTTCCACTACCTCCTAATGTCCTAGAATGGCTTATTTCATAGGAAGTCATCTTTTCCCTGTTTCTCTGAACTGGAAAACTATGGTACTTTCCATTCAAGCTAGAAGAGATAAACGGTATAAGACTATAGTTTAGATTTTCTATCAACTAAGCCATTTTTATACAGTCATTTGAGATTAAGAATTATGCAACATTTTTTCATAAAACATAATAATTGTGTATCAGATCACTGTAATATTACAGAGCATGCAAAATGTCAGTAGTTTCATCCAAAGGCAAAGAACACAAGGAATGCTTATTAATACAAAAAAAGCTGCCCTGCCTTTGACCTAATTCTAAGAAAAAGCCACGTCAATCTCAATAGTTCAAATGGGATGGCAAATTGTTCGTACCTGGTACCAAGACAAAACCGCATGTGTCACTGCAAATACTCAGTCAAATAAGAAAACCATTTATCATGTGGTGCATTACCATCTGGCACCAAATTGTTAAACATTAACAAGATGTAATTAGCCACTAAGGAAGCTGAATAGGTGAACAGTTTCTTCCAATACATTGATTCTAAACAGCCACATTTTTTTATAACATTAGCAATAGAGAATATATATTGAAATGAGGAATCCTTGCCCCTCTCTGAGCTTAGCTATTTGCTTGTAAAGGTTTCACTGTTGTTCTTCCTACTCGTGGCAATTTTATAGGCAGGTGCTCTCCGTGCTACCCTGTCAACACAGCTTCTTTTAGTTGTCAGATATTCATCTTTGTATCAATTTTGATGTATTCAGCCAGCCATGTTCTTTGCTTGCTCTTTCTTCTTGTTCCATTAACCATTCCTAACATTCATTCTCCAATGAATTTGCATCCCTGACATGGCCAAAGTAAATCAAACATAGTCTTGTGATTTTGGCTTCTAGTGATGTAATCTATTCAGTGTCTGTCTGTTGATTGCTCTGACTGCCCATGGTATGCACAATAATTTACCCCAGCACCACATTCAAAGTAATCAAAATGTTTGCTTGCAAATGTTTCATTACTTATCTGGAGAGAGGGCCTAGATTATCCCATTCCTACCTACCACATATTAGAGACATCAATCAGAGTTTGTTTTACCCTGTTGATAGGAAAGAATTGTAAGAAGAGTGAAATGAAACTGGGAAATCCACTAGTCTCTGAAAGTGCCCATATTAAATTGTGTAAAGCAGCATCAGTCTTATTACAACAAAGGTCTGCTGTGAGGCAGCACAATTCATGTGAAGAGAGTTTTCTCTTGAATCAAGAATGTCAGAAACAAATGCTAATGTCATTCATTTGGCTGGGCCCTTAGACCTTTCTTCTACCTCATAGGCCCCACCTTATCAAAGAATTTGACTTATATGAAGGTGTTGTGTTTACTTCTAGCACTGAAACTAAATTGCAAACTTGATTGTTTTAGTCAAGTACCATTCACTTTGATAATTTTCCTTTTTGGCTGCCTTGATTTAAATGAAGCTGTTTCACTTAAACAGAAAATCAAATCAATACAAATAGTCCAATTTTAGTTGGTATGTGTGAATTAGTAAAAACTTATTCATGCAAAGTCCATTAAAAAGCGATGTTCCTGTGTGATATATTTCTCTATAGATTAAAATTAAAATTTGTAGGCACTTATATACATAATGAGGCTTGATACACATCTAAGTTACAGATATTAGCATAACTGGCGAAAGAAATTTTATATGTGAAAAAACTCTTTTATTCTTCTGACGTGTACGAGTTCATTATCCAAGACCAAATTCAAATTCTTCCCTGTAAAGCCTCTTGATCTGAAAAAGATACTTAAATGGGCACTAATGCCTCTATAAAGTTTGATTGAAGTTGACTCCCATAATTTGCTTCCAAAAGGCTCTGTTGCAGAATTCTTTTACCTCCTTATGTCTGTGGAGATTCTCAATCATCCAGGTCATGGCTGTCCCAAAGGTGCTTTTTCAAAAGGCAACTGGACTGTTTTTTCCCTGAGGAGGGAGAAGATGTTTTGCTTCTCATCCAAGAAGCTTCATCGGTTCTGGCAGGATGGTGGGGGCTATGGAGGGATTAGTTCTGACAGGATGGGGTGGGGGGGGGCGGTGGAAGGATCGTATTTCTTTGCAGTCATTTGGTCTTACCACTCTTCCTGAGAGCTCTTAAGCCACTTGGGAGTTTATCTGTGGCCTCAGGGTCACCTGAAGTTATCTGAAGGTTACCTCAAGAAGTCACTCCTTTGTTTTAAATGTGTTAATTCTTCCTAATTTCACAATCCATTTCCTACACTGCAGAATATGATTCCAAGAAAAACATATAATCACAGCATGTTCCTCCTGTACACTTCAATACAGATATCTATCTTTCATCTAACAATTCTTAACCAATAGACTGAATATTTGTTATGTTAACCAATATTCTCATCTTGTAAAACTGAGGATGAAAGTTATACACTACTCTAAATGCAAGGAATATATAGACGCATAGAAATGGGGGGGGAAACAAAATTATTACATTAATGTGTCATGTAATAAAATAACTTGAATGCAGGTGGGAAAAAAGCATAAGCAAATAAGCTTCTGCCTCCTCTCTCCAGAAAACAGTCTGAAAAGTAAGCAATCTGACACCATCTATACGTTTTGCCATTTGCTGATGTCTACGGCATTTATCTCTGAATGCTTTTTCAACATTACATAAGTCTCAGAATGAAGTTAAAAAGCAGTTTCTGTCAGATCAGGATACTAAGATTTATAATTAGCTAAAAATGAGACTGAGAAATGCTGCTGAAGAGCATCCATACATGGCTACCTAATCTCTTACGATTTTCGTAACTAAGTTAGCCAGGAAGCAAATTCAATTGCTGTGGAAATAAAATTAAATTTAATGTACATTATTGCCATGTTCCACTAATTTCCCTGCATCACATGAAACATCCCTCTTTTGATAAATATCAGCCTTCAATGTTTCCAAAGACTATAACTCTTGGTTCCAACCAAGAGACCCAGAAAGAACCAGATACAGGAGTAGGTTACTGAGGGTCAAATTCTACAGAGCAATTCTGTCCTGATTCTTCTTTGTATTCTCGATCCAACCACTTCTAAAATGACGTTTATCATTTGTTCAAATTAGAGCTGAAACAGATAAGGCATATCTTATCACTGAAACTATGTACTCATAGCACTAGATATGGTGCTTTTTGCTAGCTTGTGCACAAGGAAATTCACAATGAGTTACAATGGTCTTGAAAGTCTGATTCTTTGAACGTTGTAGGATCCAATCTATACTATACTCAATGTATATTAGATGTGGATAACCCTAGATTGGTAGCAAAAAGTCCAGCCTGCAGAAACTCCCTGAATTTCATCTGCTTTTCCAGGCAATCAAAAAGTAGGTTTGTGCTGATAGCTATAATTGTCAAAACTGAGGTTGATGTTTCCCAACAACCCTGCTCAGAATCTCTGATTTCTACTAATAAACACACTAGTGAATGGATGAGTATCTGAGTTTACATGGTCCTCAATTTACAGCCATTTGTTTAGCAACCATTCAAAGTTACGTTGCTGCAAAAATTAACTTATGATTGGCCCTTACACTTACGACCATCACAGTGGTCATGTGATTGCAATTTAGGTACTTGGCAACAGGCATGTATTTACAAATGGTGGCAACATTTTGTAATCATATAATTGCATTTGTGACCTTCTCAGTCAGTTTCCAACAAACCAAGTCTATGAGGAAAGCTGGCCTTATTACCATGGCAAAAAAGTTCAGAAAATTGGGCACAACTCACTTAACAATATCACTCAGTGATAGAAGTTCTGATTTCAATTGTGATCATAAGTTAATAACACATACATGTATGAGTATCCATCAACCTCCAATTTAAGAATCAATCTACAATGTCCATCGTTCTGTATATGGAAAGCAGACCTTTTCCTAATTCAAAAGCTCATATTATGAAGTTATCAAACAAATGAAAAATGTAACTATTAGCTATGTTTTTTACCAAATATAACAGACTCTGCCAGTTATGTGCTATTCAAGAAGCCCTTATTCACTTCTAAAAGCTTTCATAAAATAATGTAAAACAATTGTGTCATATATTCTCCAGAAACTGCTTGATGTTAACCAAGAAAAAAAATATCCCAAACATTGAATAATTATTCTTCAGCTATTTCTATCAAAGCAAGAACTGAAAACATACTGTCAGAACAGGTTTGATTTTAAATAGAAATATTCATACTGATTGCATGTATATATATACGCATACTGAACAAGCCATAATGGCCTAGTTCATAATAATTGAAGCATTTTAATAGGGGGTTCTAGGCCAAATCAATCAGAGTATGGCTTAGTTGTATATGATCTAAGTAAATATATTTCAATTTTTCTATAATAATCTACATGGATATTATGATATGTGACATAACCAACCAACAGTAAAAGGTGGGTGGTTACAATCAATAAATGTTACTAAGTTAATGCATAATTGGCCCTCTCTTTACCTTAAAAGTGTTTGCCAAAAGAGGATTTTGGAAAACTTGACCATGCTCTGGTACTTCACCATTGATCAAGAGGTCCTTCCCATGTCGATTTCCAGGAGACTGAAGAACATGAGCATCTTGTTTCCACTGGTAAGAAGTAATCTCAGACACTGGAAAGCCCTTCTCAGCCATTTCTATTGCTGGTTGCAAAATCTGCCCCATGGAAAGCTGAATCAAGGAATATTGCATTGTTATCAATCAACATACAGTACACACACCAGTTATAAAGATTTGCACAATACACTGAATCACATAAGCCTAAATTAAAACTAATCAAGCTTAGCATGTCATGTGTATGCAGTTTAGCTGGCCTGGTTAAGTGTGTTCTATGAACTACAGTAAAAAGTGTAAAAGTAAAGAGGAACTGTGAATCAACTTAAGAGATTAAACTGGGCTTTCTAAACAGTTGGGAAATTAATACAGTGGAAGAGAACATTAAAATTTGTTATGTTTCTGAATCATAAATTAATAAGTTATTTCATGGCAATAAACATGATCAAGATCTATTTCAAAAGGCATTATTTCATTCCTTCCTGTGGTGTGAGGTATGTGAAATCTAAGATTTGGTTTCATATATATGAATTCTAATCTAGCAATGGGCAGAATATAATCTTATCTTGAAAACACAAAAGAAATTAGTAAAATCTCAGCAGGTGATACATGAAACTGAGTGATATTTTTAAAATAGGAAGGAAAGAAGTTCAATGGCCTGTTCTTTTGCCTGCCTTTCCCCATATCTTATGCAACCAGAAGAAATTATATGCAATGAAAGGAAAAGCAAATTCACTAATTAAAAAAATTTCAAACATATTTGTGAAAGAACAAAAATAAAACAATACTACAAGTAGTTCTTAACTTATAACTACAATTAGGACCAGCATTTCCATTACTAACATAGGCAATTGGTAAGTGAATGGTGCCTGATTTTATTTAATGACTTATGATTTTTAATGACTTTTTGCCATGGTTGTTAAGTGAATCACTACAGTTGTAAATGAATAACATTGTTATTAAGTGAATCTTCCACTCTTGATTTTGTTTGTCAGAAGACAGCTGAAAAAGTGACAAATGATGATCACATGGCCCATAGATACTGCAACATTGATTACATGCTGGTTACCGAGCAGCCAAATTTTGATCATGTGACCGGGGGGTACTGCAAGGACCAATTGTAAGTTACTTTTTTCAGTGCCATTGTAACTTTGAACAGTTGTTAAATTAATGGCTGTAAGTCAAGGACTATCTGCAATCAATCTTTTGAGCAATAACATTTGCTACTTTTACCTGTTTGCTTCCATACAACATGACAGCATCACACCATGCAGCAGCAGCACCAGGGACTGTGATGTTACATGCATGTCGTGAAGGCAGAGGATTTGCTTCATCAAAGCCATATTCTTTTAGCAGCTCAAGGGTGAGGGATTGTGGAGACCTTCCACTGCAAAGCAATCAGAGGTACACAGATGAATAAAACCCAACTTTTATTCAATTTTAAAAGAAAAAAAAAGACTGATACATCACAATTAGTTTAGCAAAGCCCTGAGGATCAACCACTCAAAATAATGCAAGTGATTTCCAGGTCAATTAAATAGGCTATAACATTACAGTCCATATTCCTGGAAACTCTTGTTATTTCAACCAATTCTTGTTCTACAACTAATCTCATTACACTGTTCTCCACAGTTTAGGATTCTTCCCAACAGCTCTTTGTTATTATATTTCTAAAGTCTATCTCAAGACTATTCTGTCTTTCCCTCCTTAATAAATCTGAGATAATATCTAAAAAGGGAAAGGATAGCTACAAATAGAAGATGGAAGCCTGGATCATTTGAAATTCATAACTGTATAATTAAGATCTTACTTGGAAAATGACCCTATTCATTCAGACCTTATCCCACTTGTCCCAGCATAATCCCATCTCATCTCACCATCTTCTCCCTTGTTGACATGATGCTGTCCTCAGCTCACTCCCAGCTCATGAATAAAGAATCCAAAAATATCATTAGCTGTAGCAGTATAAAGATCATACTTTTCTCCATTATCTCACTCCATCCCAAAGATGGATCAAATATAAAACTTTTCCTTATATATTATTCAGTAAAATTGTATACAGTTTAATCTACAGGGAGTCCAAGTAGTTAACAAAAAAACAAAAAAACATGACATAATTTAGCTGTCAAGGCTAAACAAACCTATTTAAGTAAAAAAAATTAAATGGAGCAACAGCAACATTCAAAACATCATCATTTTCCTCCTGTTCCAAAAACAATTCAGAAAAACCGTGGTTCCAAAAATGAAAGAGGAAACTGATCTAATTTTTAAGGGAGGATATGGAATGCTCTTCCAAATAGAATGTTTCATATATTTATGATGGTTGCAGATCATCAAAACTCTTGGCTGAAAATTCCTTTTTAGCCAATGGTCAGGGATGCTTAATTGACAAAATAGTATCTCTATCTGTTGTGCCAGGGATGCAAAATACACTTGGAATTTTGATACCATTCAAGTAAACATTTAGCAATGTACATTATATTGAATTATGATGTATATAATACTTCTGCATTTGATACACAGCATTTGACTTAGTATAATACTAACCATATAGTACTATTTAACATCTCAGCACTACACATGAATTTATGAATCAGTATCACTATCTTTTTTCTCAGCTGTGCAAATACAGTCTGAGTCTCTTAAACTTTTTATACATTTGTCTTGCTGTTTTTTTAAATTAAACCGTAAGCTTGAATTCTGATTAGTCTGCTGTGCTATTATTTTATTACATCTAATATACCTTTACAGCAAATTATTGCACAGAATCTTAGAAAATATTTTCCATTAGAAAATATTCCTTTAATTATACTTTCACCATAGGGCTTGGTCAAGTGTCATATATGGAAAAAAATATCATTTGTATTTGATATTCTTTCCTGCTTCTTTGTGAAATGTTCAAAGAGATGGGTATGTTTGGAAATCAGATTTGAGAGACAGCACATCCTGCTCTTTGCCCTTTGACTACTCGTGATAGAAAAGGAATATAAAAAAACCAACTGACAGTAGACTTTTATGGCACCCTGCTATTCATTTTACTGAAGCTCAACAGCACTGCCCAAAAGTTCAACAAAACTCAGACATAGGAAAATCAGAACCAAAAAAAAGGGAAATGAGATACACACTGAATTCTGACCTTCTAATTCAACACAAGAAATTCCCAAATGAAACTTTCTGTCCACTGTAATATTGTATGTACACAAAATCATTAGCAGGGATAGTTTTAAAATAATTTAAAGTGACACACAAGCCTGGTAGTACAAATCCAAAAATTGAATAATTATTATTTGCATACACAAGAAAGCTTGTGGGAATGTTCTGGGATATCCAATCCAGGAAATCTGCCTCTTTTTTTCAGACAAAGTGCATTTATGTATTTCCATTATTTCTTTATCACCAATTTTTCCACACTTCAAGCAACAGCTAAACAACATCTCCCAACTTTGTATCACCAATAAGGCTCAATCAGTCCTGGATTCAAGTGTTTTCTCTGCTTTTAATTCAGTGACTTTGAGCAAAGAGCCTATTCAGAACCGCAGCTATATTTCCCACAACACATTTAGACATATTCTTTCCCTTCCCTTTCTATTTCTATTACAAAGGAATTCTCAGTGCCTGGTATAACAGTCTCCTGAAGCTTCAATCCAATTTCCTTTTCAGAAGCCTACAAAAACTGGGCTTTTAAGCAGCCCTGGAGCAGGGTGATTTGTTACCCAGATGGTTTTTAATTTTATTCATGTGATATGTAACAGATATTCTTTCTCACCAAGATGAGTTTTAGCAATGTTATTTATTTCAATTGCCTTTCCTTCTTGTTTTAACTCTAATTTTCAACTGCAACTGAGTTGATCTAAAAATCTAATAAACAAATAAATAATTTTGTTGCACAGAAGCCTTTTGTCATGCCCCTGTCAGAGTCTGAATCCAAGGAGGAAGCCGGACAGCTGACAGGGAATGGGAGTGTGGCTCCGTTGGCTGTGGAGGAGATTGTGGAAGGGCAAAGTCTGGCTGGCAGAGCAGGAGAGAGACAGAACAAGGGAGAGGGAGTTCAGAAGAAGAACCAGGCCCACCCTCTTCATCCTAGGAGGGAGGGAGGAACGGAGAAGAGAACAATGTGGGTTGCGTGCCTTAAGGGGGAGGATAGGGCTCTGTTTCCCTTCATTAGCCACAGCTAGTTTATAAGAAAGCCACAGCCAGTTTATAAGAAAGGCAGACTGCATGTGGCAGGCTGTTGGGAGCAAACATGACTTTATCTTTTGTTGTTGTGGCTTATCTATGTTCCTGGAATCTTCGCAACCTTGCGAGTTTTGCCGTGCCTTCAAGTCTGAAATTCTTGCTCCTGCCCTGCCAAACTAATTACTTCAGTTTGGCTTGTTTGGACTTTTAAGTTACAGTTTGTGTTGACCATGTTTTGGACTTATTTTCTGCAGTCAAAGGCAGTCAAACTCCTGGGAGAGTTTTTCTCCAGCCAGAAGATAACCTGGACATTGGGGGCAAAGTTGGAAATAAAAAAGGGACTTTTATTGATTATCTGACTGTGTTGCCTTTGTGCCACACCTTTATCTTGAAAGGTTTCAGATACCCTGGAAATAGTATTGAGCAAATACTCTTTGTAAATTGTGAAAAATTTTCATTCTTCTATCTATTCTTCTGGGAGGTTTTACTTCTACAACCTATACTCTTCCATGCTTTATTTTTTAATTGGTTTTGCTTATTTGTTTGTTTACTGTTTTTGTTCTTCCTGGAAAAACAATTCAGTCTAGTAGTTAAGGCAGCAGGCTAAAACCAGAAGACTATGAGTTCTAATGCTGCCTTAGGCATGAAAGCCGGCTGGGTGATTTTGGACCAGTCATTCTCCCAGCTCAACCTACCTCACAGGATAGGTTATGATGAAGAATATAGAAGGAAATAATATTTGGCATGTTTGTCATCTTGAGTTATTTTTAAAAGGCATGATAAAAATAAATGAACGCTTTAGTTTGAGGAAGCATGTCTGCATATTTTGTTTCGCTTCTTGAACTTGGTAATGGGAACCCAGCACTTTCCTTTAATGTCAGTTAGTTTTAGTTCTCACTCACCTTCCATTGAGACCATGCACCTGCTTTGTCCTTGCATCATAATACAGGCAGAAACAATCTCCACCTAGCCCTGTACTGAATGGTTCGGTAACATTTAAAGTGGCAGCGACAGCCACAGCAGCATCTACAGCATTGCCACCCATCTTTAAAATATCTGCAACAAAGAATTTCATTAAGAATGCAGCAATGGTGGAATAATACTCCAAAATAATAGATGTTATCTCCCCCAAATTTAAAGATTCCATCCACTGAAGAAGAGTAAAATAAACACCAAGGCCAACATTCGTGGCAAGAGACTGGCTTGACGCAACACAGCCATTACAGCAAACCACTGGGGATCGTCGAGAACAGAACTTAAGCTGTGACATCTTCCTGGAAGTGAGGTCAATATGAAATCTGCACAGAAAAGAAAGGAGTATAGTTACAAGGCATGTGAAGCCACATGTTGTATGCTAGCCAGAATTAGGCTGGTGTCAGGTGGCAATTCAGTAAAAAAAATGGAATGTTTTTATTTATATATTTATTAAATTTATATGCTGCCCAGAGGTGCTTTGGATATTGAGATAGCAAAGGAAAGGAATCCCTGTGGATTCTACTCTGCTAGTTGTTGCTGATTATAGGGGGCAGTACTCTGTTTCGAGGGCCATTCAGCCAGGGCTGTCCTTAGACATTTCTGTGGTCATTTGGCCAACATGTTCCAGAGTGCTGGGTGACATTTAAGCTTAAGAAAGAAACAAATAACTTATATACCATCTTAATTCTGGCTGACATACAACAGGAAGACATTAAAAATAATACAAAGACCAAAACAAATATTTATATACATACAAAACAAATATCTGGAAAAAGACCACCAACAGCCAGCAAAACAAACATATTCCAAGGGTCTACCAACCAATCTTCTTGGGAAGAATTGGGTTTTAAGAGCTCATTTCAATTGGGTCAAGCTGGAGACCATATGAATCTTGAGGCAGTAGGAAACGTAATTCCTGACAGCAGGTGTTGTAACTGAGAAAGTCTTATTATGTCTCATCAAAGATCAATTGCTGTCCTACACCAAAGACAAATGCACAAAGCTTTGCAAACTCAACAATAGTTGAGATATGAGGATTCTCTTAACTTTGCTTTTCACACCTTGTTTGAAACCAAGCTCAGAGAACTCCCCCAACCCAAGCAGTGTATTTCAACTAACTACCCCCATTACATGTATGTTCATCTAGGGCAGGAGTCCCCAAATTCTCAATGACCCCTTCATGAAGGTTCAAATTGTTCATCGATATCCCCAAATATGTATATGAAACATAATTTATGATTTCTTAATAGATATTATGAAATTTATTTATTTATTAAATGGATATTTAATAAATAACTAATAGTACTATGAATAATATAACACCCCTTGGAGCGTCCCATCAATCTTGGGAGCCAATGGAGAACTCATATTCTAGGGTTAAAATTTCTCAAAGGGCACCCTTCCTTTTTAAAACACCATATTCGGAGAGAGCGCTGGTGACTTTAGCCAACAGAAAAAGCATCTTTCTAGATGGGAGTCAGTAGCAAGTTATGGAGTGGGGTAGGGGGATCGTGGTTTGTTCAGCTTGGCATTCTCAAGATGAGTGTCACCAACATGCTTGGCCAGCAGATTGTGAGTTCAACCGATCTGGAAGAAGGCGCCACGTTTTGGGAAACGGTTCTAAGCCACGCATGAGACTGTCTCCATCCCCACGTACGCCCTCTCCCAACGCAGGCAGGTCGATGCGAGACGAGACAGCTCCACCCTTGCTCTTTCTTCGACAGAAGACAAACGCAAACGGAGCAAAAACCTTATTTCAACAAGCAGGACGAAAGTCCCGGTCCTCCTACCTTTGCGTTGCAACGCCCCCACTTACGACGCAACAACGGCACTTGGCATTCACATTAAAAAAGGGCCTCAGGAAACGAGAGCAACAAGTATTTGGGCTGTATTCACGTGACTGCAAACACGTGATGACTGTTCAGTCTTGTTTCCTGGCGCTGGGAGTCAAGGTTGCTATATAGAACAGAGAACGGGTTTTGTCGCTTCAAGCAGGAATATTTGGAAGTGTGCCTCAGTTGTTGTGGTAGTCTGTAACAGAGGTGTTGTTAACATATCCAATGTGCGTTTGCGAGGTATTTTATCCCGGTAGGTTATGGCTCTTCACTTTAGCCTTATATCACTCTAAGAATGCAGATTTGACCTACAAGTGTTTTAGCAGAATACTTCGATGCACTTAGCGTGTGTCGCCTTCAGGCAGTCGATAACTTTTTTTTTTTTGCATTCCGATCTTGCAACAGTCCAAAGGTTGATAGACACCTGCAATTTAACTCCATTTCAAAACAATTTTGCATCATTCCTTCTCTAATTGCACCTTACATTAGTACAATTTTTTTCACCGTTGTTTTTGCTCATTGCATCCAAGGGTCTGGCAAAGCAGGGATGTTCAGGAAATCCTCCAAAACTGAAGTGTTGGAATTACAGTTTAACTCGTTTAAGCTACAGCCTTGAAGAAAATATTGATCGTTCTGAGCTATTCCTGATACAGAGTCATACTTTGAATGACCTTCCTTTTATGCATGATCTGGGAGCAATTTGTTTCCAGTGCCTCCTTAAAATCCCCTTCCTTCAGCAGAAGAATGCTGTGATCTGACACTGATATGCAATAGTAGACATGGACTTCTTTGGTCCCTGCATTGGGTTGAGCAGGCTTCATGAAATGATAGACACCTGATTTTTGTCAGCTAGCCAAACCACCTCTGAAGTTGATGAAGATTGTACTTCAACATAACTAGAGCATTGTTATATTGGACAGCACACTACATATTACCGGTACTATTGTAAAGTAGCATTTCTTAACCTCTTAGCTTCTTCAAACAATAGACCTCAGTTCATGTGGAGTTGAAGTCTACACTTTTAACAGTTGCTAAAATTGAGACTGCTAAAAAAGGACATTTACATAGAAATTTATTTATTTAAATGACTAAATGTATGTGGTCACCTAATTTACACATAGGCAACTCTGGGTGACCTCCAACATTTAAAAAAAATCGCAGTATAAAAACCCATAAAACCCTCCCTCCAAATCCCATTGCAGCAGCAACATAATCGCCTGATGTGCCAGTTGCGGCCCTTCCTGGACCATGACGCTCTACGCACAATC
>JANHFN010006506.1:323838-347377 GCA_032468175.1 Toxicocalamus goodenoughensis | reverse complement strand
TTTGATTTCCATTGATAATTTTTGTGTGATTTTGTTGTCAGCACATTCAACTATGTAATGAACAAAGTATTTAATAAAAATATTTCATTCATTCAGATCTAGGATGTCTTATTTTTGTGTTCCCTTTGTTTTTTTGAGCAGTGTATAAATATACCTAAAACAAGATGGATTGATGACATCAGCAAGTATTGGGGGCTCAGTTGGCAAAAGAAAGCTCAGGACCATATATTTTGGAAATATGTGGAAGAGGCCTTCATCCTGCAGTGGATAGACAATGGCTAAAATGATAATGATGATATTTATAAACTGGCATTGCATGTTTTCTAGTTTTGATTAGTAATGTAGCTGTGTTCTGATTTTACTTTTTTAATGTCACTAGATAAATTAAATTAACAGAATTGTGTACATACAACTGAGCTAACTATATGATATAACATTAAAAAGAAAGGGGAAAATGAGATTTATAAACATCTTTTAAAAATGATCAAATTGCTTGGAAATCCTTTACCTTGTTCCTTTATTAAAATAAGACTAATTTGAAGTTTTAGAGCAAGCTTGGCATAATGGTTAAGGCACCGGACTTTAAACCAGGAGACTGTGAGTTCTATTTCCGTCTTAGGCATGAATCCAGCTAGGTGACCTTGGGCTGGTCACACAATCTCAGCCCTAGGAAGAAGGCAAGAGCAAACCAGTTCAAAAATCTTGCCAAGAAAACTCTAGACAGTTACCAGGAATTAATACTGACTCAAAGGTACACCAAGGGGGAGATGGGGGGGGGGACATTTGATCAACAATGTGTACCAAGTTCATATTTATCTTTTCAGTATTGTATAATAATTTTTGTCATTGTCCCACTTGTGAAAATTCCATAATTTTTAATATCTTAATTAATTCAAAATACTGGGCATATAGCCAAGAAGAATTTGTCACATAAAAGTTGGGCTAAAATCCCTAACTGTCTTGTATGTTAGCCAGAATGTGGAAATAATAGGACAAACCTAGCTGAACAATGTCTTTGAATGTTTTAGTTTCTGAATCGCATTTCTAACAAGGAAGCCGTTGCAGCCAACCTGCTTTAGGCATTCTCTGAAGTACTCAGTATAGGCTGACTTTTTATGTATATACTTAGAGACTAATTTTTTGATTTTCAAAAACAGCAACTCATTATTTCATATTGTTTCAATATAATTTTCATCAAATTTCTTCAACTTTTTACAAAAGTATGTTGTTAATTTAGAAGCCTCAATGAATTCCTTCAGAATTTCTAACAAATGCAGAACTGTAGGTGCAGCAATAGTATCAATCCCTGGCAGTCCAAGTACAATTTGAAATTCTCTGAGATCAATCAAATGAGTTCAAGTTTTACAGAAGTTTTAAAAACTTATTCATTAGTCCCAACTAATATTTAGAGAAACCAGTCTGTCCAGAAAATGGATTTACCCACTATTTTTATAGTTTGTTCTATTTGTGCCTTTGAATCAGTCTTGACACCTGGCAACTGCCTGGACTAGGCCCTACAATTTTCTTGGCAGCATTTTTAGAAGTGGTTTGCCCTTCCCTTCTTCCAAGGTCTGAGCAATAGGCCCAAGGGGTCACCCAGCTGGTTTTGTGCCTAAGGCAGGAACTCAGTCTCCCAGCTTCTCTCTTGGTGTTTTTGGCTACTACACTAAACTGGTTCATTGTGTGTTGCAGGGTCATTTTTCGTGAGATGGACTGCTATATAAATTTGATTAATAAATTAATAAATAAACTTCAGAGTAAAAAGATTAAATTGTATCAGCAACACAATGTGTTTCATACACATATATCTATTAACATTAAGCACAGCTGTGGACTTCCATTTGTTAAGTACAAGTTGTGCGTTCTATAATCTTCAGTCAGCTGCGCATATGCCATTTCACCTGAAAATTATTAGAAAAGAAATATCTGTACCACATTATCTACATTAGCAGGACTGATCTGGAACACCATATTCTAGATAATGAGACATACTTGTGTTATAAATGCAGCTGATCTAGCAACCTCTGATCATTTACCTTAGGACTGTAATTCTGTAGAGGTGGACAAACATTTTCATGGGCAGATAGTAAACTATACAGTGCTTTGAATTTCAAGAGTACTGCTTGCATTCCCATGCTTGCTCTGAAATGAGTGTGTGTTAGAGTGACTGTAGATGTGCAAGTGGTATCTGTCAACAGCACTAAACCCCCAAACATGACTTTCCAGTTGTAGAGAGTAGCAAGGTAATCTTGGGGAAAGACACAGCTGCTTTAAGGGGTTTTTAACAGGTGATATGTGAGAAGCCACACAGAGATCTTTACTGAAGTAGAACATTGCTTATTAGCACTTTAGCAACCTCATTGATTAAAACACTATTGAATGGCACAGCTGTTTGAGAATCAGAACTAAAAATCTGGAAAGTTCATATCAGAGGTAGTTAAATATTGCACAGTAAGTGAATTATTCTCTTAACATCTCCCTGCCCTTCTTCTAACATGGGCATTTGGTAGTAACAATGTTAAGCTACACATCATGATATTATCATGCAGATAAAATAAGCTCTGTAATTGCAATGATGACGTGATGACTCTTATCTCCCTGCAGGCTCCCATGCCTTTTGGTTTTGAAGTTGGGATTTCCCCCCCTCCCTTCATAAATTTTTTTTTCTGATTCTCTTTATGTATGCAGCAGAGTTTGTGAGGTTGGCAGAGTTGCCGCTACTGGAGGACCTGGTGTTCGTAGGCAATCCACTGGAAGAGAAATACTCTGCTGATTCACAGAGTGCCTGGGTTGAGGAAGCAACCAAGCGAGTGTCCAAACTGAAGAAACTTGATGGTGAGAACTGTGGAGGAATAGCATAGCATTAATGTTGGAGGCAAAGTTCATATGAAAAGTTAAGCTTGGGAAAGACCAGTTCAGTTGTGATCATTCCTTTTGAGTCTTTTGAAAAGTCAAATAATGATAAACATAAACTGGACCTTTTGGTTGCAACCAAATTATTCAGCAAAGACCTATAGTATACATAAATGAAAATCTGTAGATTTTGATTCCTACCAAAAATTTGTTTTTAAAATAAAAAATACTGTGATTGTTGCTGTTTAAAAACATCACAAAAAGCTGCTGTAGCCACATATCATCAGTGTTAGAAGAGAGAGGAGATAAATTAAGCATGTTGGAAATACAGGCCACCTCCCAATAGATACTGATGTTAAAAATCTGATTTTATTTTAGGCTTTGGAATAATTCCCCCCCCCCCATCCTTAAGTCTTGATCTGAACATATGTACTAATATAAATAACATAATGGGAAATTGGCGGATGCATTAGTAAATTCACTGAGGAAGTGAGTTGAGCAGTCATTTTACTATTTTTATGCTAATTTTTAATTTAGTTTTGAGTAATAATTTAAAGAAAAACAGAATCTAGCTTAGAATTCCTTTAAATTCTTGTTAACAATCTTTACCAAAATGATATATTGTTGTGAGTCTTCACACACAGCACAAGGTTGAGGAACTGGATAGGGAAAGCAAATGAAAGAAAATGCAATAAAGATTGTTGTGATTTATGTATTTATTTATTTTAGGTATCCCAGTTATAAAACAGGAAGAAGGGGAAGAAGCAGAAAACTAGCACCTTTTCTTTCACATTAAATTATTGATGTATCTCCAGCACTATATAGGATGTGATGCTTTTGTATAAATATGTCTTTAAAGAAAACTTTAGGCAACGTTTTAACTGATTCATCTCCATGTTCTTTTCACCCAAAGAATTCTTACTTTTTTATAATGAATGTTTATTTTTTATTTAATACCTGGAGTTTTTCTGCAAGTGTATGATTTTTTTAAAGAGCAGATTTCTATAAGCACATGTTAAATAGTTTTCTCTAATCATTTGAGAAATGGCAGAGGGGTTCTATATAGTATGGCTTTTTAAAAATATCTTTTTTTAAAGAAAGGATTCAAATAATGGTATACTTTAACATTTATCAAATGTCCCTTGTTTTTTCTCCTGAGTTAATATCCAGTATTAGATGAAAGAGTGAAGGCAGTTTCTTTTTTCTAAGTGAAGTATTTCTCTCCTTGTTTAATTTAATATGCTGATTGAATTTTCCTTTACATACTTTAAGGAACATGAAACTCTTAAGCAAAGGTTTTGTGTTGATTATAGGTTGCAGGATGGCTGAAGTCCTTTATTATTTTGGAGTCTTGAGTAATCTGAGAAAAGAAAGCAGCTGTCAAAAGAAGTTGAAATATAGCAGGTTGTTCAAAACTAAGTCTCCATTTTAGTAACTGATAAATGACAGCTGAAGAAATTACAGGAAAGGAAGAAGAGAAAAGCAATAATGCTGTAGGATATATAGTACACGTGTTCCAAGGCAGTTTATTATTTTTCATAAAGGGGATTATAAATCTCCTTACTTTGTCAAAGCCTTCTCCTTCCCTAAAACTTTTTACTGATATGACTGGACATTTTGGTCATTCCTAAAGATGAAAGGAGAAAAATAAAGTAAGGCGTTACTATTTTGTTGAAGGTAAAATTTAATTTTATAAAGACTTGTGGCAGTTTTTTTCTGCTCTGTTTTTTTTTTCTACTTAAAAGTATTGGCTCTGACAATCCATTTCTCAGTTAACAGATGAGAGGCATTCAAAAAAGGGAATGAAACTGCCACTCTCTGCGTAGTTATATGGGAATAAATACTATGGAACACAGCGGTGCTCACTTCTATTTTACACAAACGCTGAGCCTTTGCTCAGGAATATTCTTTAGCCTTTGGATTTATCCTAACCATTTAAATGTGGCAGTTTATTAATAAGATTACCCCTGTGATTCTACTCTGTCTCAAATCTATGTATTTATGAGGCATTAAGACAGTTATTACTCTGAAAGAATTTTGCTGTTCAGATTTTTTTAAAGAGGAGAATTCCTTGCTATTTTAGGCTTGGTTACCTCCAAGAGCAATCCTCCAAGGTATTTCACAAAGTTTCACTCGAGGTTCAGGGAAATTGTTCTTGATCATCCACAGATTGGATATTTTTTTAAAGAACTTTCAGATAATTCAATTTTTACTTTCATCCTGTTTATATTTAATCTTAATTGTTTCTGTGAATCAATCCATGTTGATGCATCATTTTAAACAAAGATATCTATATGTTAGGTTTAGTGCTTGGCATTGTTTTTCTCATATGTTCTCATTTGTATCTTTATTGTTGTCTTCACATTAGGCCAGGTGTAGGTAATCTTTTGTTGGCCAGGAGCCCAGCTGAATACTGGGGAAGAGGCTGCATAATGAATGGAATACTTCACATAAGTGAACAGAATTATGTTCAGGGTTACAGAGTACTAGATTTAAAAGGCAGCTAAAAACTGAATAAACAGATGTTTTAGGGCTTATGGGACTGTAAGATGTCATCTTATTTCCACAAATGGAAAATGATGCTATCAGTTTTCAGCAATCATAACAAGCTTTAAGAACTTTAGAGCTATAAAAAAGGGCCAGATTTCATGATGTCCTTAGAGGTTGCTCAGCTCTGCTTTAGGCAATAAGTCTGTTTGGGTGCAGTAGAAGTTACTTCTGAGCAAACATGCGTAGGATTGCACTGCTTGCAGCTGAGGAAGTTTATGAACAGATACATGATTGTAGTTCTTAGAACTTTTTTCTTTTTATAGTTTAAAGTAAGGCACTGTATAAGGCATTGGGTTCCCAGACCAGTGAATGTCATCCTCTTCTTTGCATCTTACCAATTAATTTTTCTCTTGGTACCTTTGAGGCAGGGGAAACTGGTGAACTAATGAAGAGTTGTCATATCTGGAGTACAAAAATTGGAGCTGCAAACATTGGGGGCATTTGCTGGATGATAATAAACAGTCATAGTATTGTATATCACTTTCCTGCCATCTACTGGTCATCCAGATTTTTGCAGCCTGGATAACCTTTAACTGGGCAAAACAGTGCCATAAAGCCAAAGTCAAAGTACTTTAAATGGGCTAATTTACAAAATTCATCCAAAATCTGGGACCCATAATTCTTGTGGAATTGATATTTGACAAGTTTTATAAAACATTTATAACACAAACATTATCCTAAAGCACTTTATGGCATAATAAAAAATGTCATAAAACATTTCTGGTCCTGATGTTTGGACTATTTTCGAGGCAGAAACATCTCTGAATGTATCCCAGCTTTTTCAGTGAAGGTAGTGCATTAGAAGCTCTGTCATTGTTGAAGACATTGAGAAATCTGGTAAGGAAATTTCTTTGAAAGGATGACATTATATAGTGTGGGTTTAAGAGGCTGATTCTCTGCAAGGATTTGCTCGAGGCATTTAGTGCTAGCGATTAAGTCAGGGTTCTTGCTAGCAAAAGGTCAAATGTCCAGACACCTACGGGGGATCTGGTAGGCAGGCAGTTCTAAATGCCTAATTGGTTCTTTTAACCCCATTCTTGGCGTCCCTCAAAGGGTCAATGCATTTGAAGGGGAAAGTCAGCAAAATATTTTGACTTAGCAATTTTTGTGGAACTTGATTTGAATTCAGCTTAGTATTCTTTTTGATGCTGATGGTATAGCTAGTGTGATATTAACCGTGCAAGTAATATCATAATAATAGAAATCTCAATACTTTAAATTATATTTTTTCTTCTTGAAAACAGTTTTTTCAAAAAGTTCTTCCATTTCACCCACTTCTTGTCATTTGGGATCCCTCACATGTAATTGTTGTCTGTAATTGTATCTGGGAATTAAGATGATAATGTTCAAAAGCCAGTGTTCAATTTTCTCTGTTCATGTCATGAGAAACAAAATGGTTCTACAGGTTTTTTTACAAACACTGTAATACTTTTTTGAAGTGTGATGGGATACCTAAGTTTAGAAGTGGGTTATAGTAATATGACAGCACATCTTTCTTTAGCAAATAGTATCTTAGTAAAGAATTAGTGCCTTTCTTAAAGGAACTTATTAATAAGCTGTTATTGGCACTGGTGTTTCTTTTAGGAAATTAGATGGAAATAATTTACTATATCCAGCATTTTTTGTTGTTGCTTTACTATGTGCCCTTTGTGTCAACTGAATTGCTTGATATAATCCCAATATCATTTATTATAACATTTAGAGAAAACTAAAATTAAAAATTTAAATAGAGGAAGAATGAGGTGTTTTGACAATTGAACTGTTCTGTCTCTTGTAGAGTGATCATGATCAACAGGCATAATTTTTTAAAAGAACAATAGGCTTTTTCATATTAAATAATTAAGATATATTTATAATTCAAATTTATTTTTGGTATGCTTATAGCAAAATGTGATTGTGACAAGTGTTGCTTTAGTGATTAGCTCAGTTTCCTGTATCATTCAGCCAGTACTAATTGTAATGCTTGCTTGTATAGAAGTTGGCTCAATTTTATATTTTTAAGAATATTGAATTGCACTGGTGTCTCCAGACCCATAAACAAACTCATAGGTTTGCTGTAGTAGGGAAAAGAAGCAAAGGGAATATTTTTGGATTTTGGATTTTAAAATTGTAAGGCTGGCAAGAGCTTGATGAAATAGATGTATATTCCATTTATATATATATATTCAGTGAACAACAGATTATACAGTGCCGCACTGGAATGCAGTATAAGATGTACCGGTAATTCATAAATAAAAATCAGTGGTATTTGTGGAAAAGCCATTTACAGTACCTAAGTTTCCAAGGAACAGTATAATTAGGCTTTCACCATGATAATGTGTACAAGTATAATAAAAGTCTTAATTGATAATATAGACTCGGAAGGAAAGTGAGGCTTAAGAATTGGAATTTGAAGTGGAATGACTTCTCTTTAAAGATATGAATTACAATTAAATTACTATCAAACCATTTCAGTGCCATTTCTTCCACAACCTAGAATCTGCAAGTTGCACAAAGGAGCCCCTAGGAGCCTATGTAAAAATACGGTTAGTGATAGAGAACTTCTGACTGCAGAGTCTTTGCCACACATCTTTCCATTTTAATCTTCTTGAAGGCTGTTTTTGAAGGCTACACCAAATCTTGCAGTAAAACAGGGATGTCAAATTTGCATCATCACAGCGGTGTCATGAATTTTTGGAACTTTTTTCCCCTTTGCTAAACCGGGCGTGGCCAGCATGTGATGCATCCATAAGTTTGACAGCCCTGCAGTAAAAGCTGCTTCTATAGCACGTTATCTTTATTTCGTGAAATGACAGATAGATGGCTTAGCATGACCTGGAGTGTCCTTTCCAAATTGCATATAGAAGAGCTTTTTTTAATAACAAAGCACCATTTTCTGTTGCGAAAAGCAATTGGCAGCATGATGAAATTGTATCTACCAAGTAGTGTTAGAAGATGAAGTAGACATGAGGCAAACACTGGGTTGATACAGCATTACAGTAAAAATGTTCCAAATAATGTATTTCTGACCTTGTTGAAATGGATAAGAGTTTTTGTAGTGCAAAACAGAAATCCAATTGCTAAAATAAGGGTTTCTTTTTTTAAAAAATGCACTTTAAAATTATGCACTGGATGTCGATGGGAAGTAATGCAAATTGTTATATTTTGCGATATGTAAGTGATGCAGAGAAAGCTTCTTGGCAGAACAACAAATAAAAAGGACTTCCTTCTATTTGCTCTGAGGAACTGTTATGGTTTGCCACCTCCCTGGAAATTATTTAGCCTAATATATGGATTATGGGTGAAATAAATATCCATGTAAAAACATGACAGCAGAGTTGAATCCCGCTGTCCACACTGGAAGTAGGGTGGCTTATGTTAACCTTGTTTAATAGCATTTTAATAAATTTAATGCATACTAATAAATTGAGAGGTGTCAACTTGCATTTCAATCACTCTGGCTGCAAACAGACACTACATTATTTATGCAAAGATGTCGAAGGACATTTAAAGCAGGCAGCACTCATTTGTGGATCTCTAGTTTTGGTAGAAATTTAGGCTTTTAAAACAAACTCCAAGTTGGAGAGAAATTTTCAAGCAATTACTGTAGCATGATAACTCCTTTTAAAAAGTAGAGTATAATTTTGTAGCACCATCATTGTCTGACATTATTATGAAGTTAATCTGTTTTAAGTCATTTTGTGAAATTTGCTCAAAGTAGTAATAAATGTTTTATACAAAGGACATTGCTGTCGTGAGTTATTCAATTACAAGTCAAACTGGCAGTATAAGGGGTTTTGTCTAGGGCAGGGGTGTCAAACTTGCGGCCCGCGGACCAAATGTGACCACATGCTAGCCATGCCCACCCATTTTAGCGAAGGGGGAAAAAGTTGTGATACTTCACGTAACGATGTGTCGTGCGTTTGACATCCCCTGGTCTAGGGGGACTCTTAAAGCATTGTTAGATCCATACAAAACTTAAGAAGGAAAAGGATTTACTGTATACACTAAGCTAATCTATGAAAAAAACCTTTGCTTTCCTTAAAATGGTTTTAGTAGGGTTCAATTAGGAAAGTCATCAATGCGACACAATGAAACTGATTCTAAGTTAGATATGATAAAGCAGAATTTTGTGCAGGATTCTACAGCTTCCACAGCTGGTGGCTATCCAGCCTCTTAAACACATCTGAAGGAAAATCTGTCTAGATAAATGTTTCTCAACCTCAGTAGCTTTTAAGATGTGTGAACTTTAATTCAGATAATTCCCAAGCCAGCGGGAATTCGAGGAGTTCCCATAAACCAATTTCATTGTATACATGATGTACAATGACAGTAAAGGCTTTGAACTTGCACTTAAAGCTGCCAACACTGGTCTAGGCTGCCTGTTACAATACTGAGCATGTTTCAAATTTGATAATTCAAATGGGAATTATCCTGATGTCCACTTGAAATTTGCTTTTTTGCTATTTAAATCCACCCTTTTAGCTTCCCTGAACTACAGAGTAGGACTGTTTTCTCAGTGACAGTGCTTCAAACTCCTGTTCAAGGAGGCAGGACTCACATATTTATTCAAATAACTGCAAACAAGAATGGGGTGGGAGGTTGAATGATTTCATGTGTCATCATTCAAGTAACACAAATTACATAAATTGCACCAGCCACAAGTGACAATTATCTATGCAAAATTTGCCTGATGATATCATGAAGTATGTGATGTCATCAAGGCCATTTATAGCTGCCTATGCAAAATAATAGTAATAAAAAATCCTGCGCTGGTCTAACCCAAAGGTGCTAGACTTTTAACTGTGTCCAGCTTTTTAATTCAATGAGCAATCCAATGCAAGAACATTTCCATTCTTTGCCAGTTCACTATAGAATGGATTCACAAGCTTACATACAAAGATCAGCTAGCAGGAAGACAGCACACAACTTTTGCAGCACACATATCTTATTTAATTACACTAGGCAGAAATGCATTATGGTAGTCAAGAAAGAAAAAAAAACACCCTCTTATTTCAAAACATTAAATTAAAAAAAGAACTTATTACAAAAGCTGCTTTTAAACCTTATTTAATTAAAAAGAGGTTTAAAAAGATATAATGGAACCTCCAGAAGTAAATAAGTTACAAGTACATTAAATCACATCAGCAAGACTTTTAGTGTATTAATAGTTTGTAAAAAAACACAAAAATAAATTGTCTGATCTATCACATTTATACATAAGAGGTATATAATACTTTTGTATGTACAATATTTTAATATGTAACAGTCTTTAAAAGGTGCAGCAAATACACAAAAGGCAATTTCTGCTCATTTGTTAAAATAAAAGCTCTATATTAAAAGCATTTATACAATAATTACAAGAAAACAAGACTTTTTCTGTACTGTACATCAAGAAAACCAGCATTAAATACAGACTAAAAAACTTATACTAAATTTGAACATCAGAAGGATAACATGAAACGTAAATATGCAACTAGATTTTCTTTCAACAAAGCATATTGAAAGCACATTATTGTTTTACTTACATTACAGTACATACATATATACAAAGTCTCACACAAATTTATCTGAATACAAGCAGGTGGGGGATTTTTATAGCTTCAGCTGTTGATATAAAATCTCACGTTCCAAAAAGGAGAGACAAAAAGAAAGAAATGTAAGCAGCTGGAGATTAGGGCCAGAACCTGTCTCAAACCTCACTCATTTCTATACCATTTGGGCAGGAAATTCTGAATGGTTCCCTGAAATGAATACCAAACTTGGCTCTGGAAAAATTCAGCATAGGGGATTAAAATTATGATTGAGGGGGAGGGGCGAGAAGCATCTGTGCAACTTCCATTTCTTCTGAAAAAATTTGCACCAGTGTGTCACAGCAGAAGGCCATATATCTGAGAAGAGAGTAGAGGCACACTGGGTAGTATTGAGATGCAAACATTTAGTAAATTGAGGCGAGGGAGGAAACTGACAGACTTTATTTTCCATACATACTAGACTGGTACATTATTCCACAGACTTCTTGCAAGCAGAAAGCAAACCCCCCCCCCCCAAAAAAGGGGGGAGAAAGCGGGTCAGAATATATATGGGTAAAGCAAGCAAAATGCTGAATTGGGAGTTTTCCACCTACATCAGAGATCTCGTGATTATGCAAAGGGAGGGACGGCCTAATTAAAACTAGTTTTAAAGATGAATGATGACTAAAGGAACTTTAATTGGCATCTTCAATTATCTTACGCTCAATGGATGGGCAATGCATGTCTACTCAGAAGTCTCAATAACAACAGAAGAACCTCCTTTCTAGCTAATCTTTGTTGATCTCCAAATTTAAGCAAGGTAGTTAATACCGGAGTTGTAGACTAGACTGGAATGTTGAACTAGCATTCCAGAAGTTGGGAATGGGCAATCACTTCTATTTCTGCCAAGAAAACTGCATGGATTAGATCACTAGAAGTCCACTGAATTTAAGTCCACAGCTTCTAAATGAGATTATCCAGCTGTGTATTACTAACAAATACTCACTTGCAAATGTAGCAATCATAGAAAATAAATGCACATATGAAGGGCTTCCAACTCCCTTTTTGCAGCATTACTAATCACGCTGTCAGAACCTTTGATATAGTTGTGCCTGATGTAATTGCAATGTATTGGGAAACTATAGCATCTACTTTATCAGCGTTTCAAAATGAAGAATTCTTCCATTAATGTTGATTACACCTGCAATATAAAGTTATTTCATAATAGGCCTATCAGCTGCAGCTGAGTGTAGAGTATTCAGTGCCTTAAGTGCCATACATTTTACATTATGAACAGGAAGAAAAAAATTCAAGCCATGTTTATTCATGTACATTTATCATAATCTAATGTAGGTTTACATATAGCTGCTGACCTCACACATTGCATTAAAACTATGATTGTTTACTTACAATTAGAAACTATGATGCGTAAATAATCATGCATGGTTTATGTGTGATTTCGTGACACATCCCTGGTTTATTTGTGTATTTGTAAGCATTTCATATTATAGGGCAAGAAAACATGAAGAAATAAATCAAGAATTAGATAAATAAGCCATAACTTTGCTCATTTACAAGTCTAATTTTAACTTGTTGTGTTTAAGCAATTGTATTTAAAATAAACATTCCTTTTATTGATTTAATGTATATGCCACTCAACTCCCTAATCAAAGCAACTGTGAATTTAATGCAATGTGTGAAGAAAAAGATCTCTGCATAACAGGGAAATTTATTAATATGAAAATATCCGAAGAAGAATGGACTGGTAACATTGTGCATAATGAAAATCTGTGGATTTATAAAGGTTCTCTCACCTAAAGTTACCTTGGTATAAGAAAACTAAAGAGTTTTACTAGCTAATAATCAGAAATGGGATATTCCAGATTAGTAAGAGTGTACTTTAGTAGAAAAAAAGTGGAAAATACATTTGGGCTACAAAATCAGGAAGCAGAGGAGGCGCTCCAATATCTGGACTGATTATTATGAGATCAATTAAAATTTTAGAGCTAGTATATTGCACCCAGTAATTAACATGCCACTAGTGATTCCCTTCCCACTGTTGAAACAAGCTGGTTTGATAACGAGACTTCAATTCAGACACACCTTTAGTATAAGCATCCACCTGGAAATCACAGATGTATTTGGCATACATATATACAAATTTGCAGCATAATGCCATGACCCCTGAAATACATCACAGGTCATCAGCTGATTCCAGAACATCATATATCTAAATCACCACTGCTGCTTCTGTCCAGCTTCACAAAGGGCAGCATTTCCTGGTTTTTATCTCCTAACTCCCCATCAGACTGCTTGCTTATATTTGCATACATGCAAAGACTGTGTTCCTTCCCTGTCCAAGTACATGCTCTATATGAAAAAAAGGGGGGAAACCTAGCAGTATAGGCAAGTCAGTTTCACTGTGGCTTAAAGAAGCAAATTAGTCAATTTTTTTTCATGTTATGACATAGTATGAAAAATGAATTAATTCCCATTTATGTGACAAACTACTAGATTGTGCCTTTCAAAATGCATCCAAAGTTATTCCCATATGTATTTCCCATGAATATTATCCAATGCAACAATTAATCGATGGAAAGGTTCACTGATGCATTATTACTGGTTAAGATATAAACACAATTTTAAGGAATCCTATTTGTAAGTCTTTAATAGCTACAAAATGCCACACAATGAATTGCAAAGTGCATCTGTGCTGGATTGTAGCAATTATATTTGGGAAGAAAATGTTCTACCCAGGAACAAAATACTTTTGTAATTTGTTCCATACACAGCCATTTTTTTCTTTCTAAAAATACTATTTGGATACTTTGTTCATTCCAAAAATATATATATTCTCTCTTAATATATGACATTGATTAAATTTAATGCTAACTTTCAAGGCAGCAATGCTCTTCCTTTCTGAATGGTTGGGAAAGCAATTGTTGCCTTTCTCAAGATTGCAAGAGTGAATTATTTGAACAAGATAACTTTCCTGTTTGGGCTGGAATTCACACAGTTGAAGTGCAAAGAAAAACATGATTGAGACCAGCTGTTTTTGAAAATGCAGTCAAAAGCCTGGTTGCATTGCTTTCACTTCATTATATTGTGTATAAAAAGCTAAAATTTGTGCAAAACTATGATCTGGAAGAACATCATTGACCCAGTGCAAAAATAGTGTAAATAAAGACGTTCTTGAAGCTCTAATTGTAGCTCTGAAGCAGGTTAGAAAGAAAGTAATTCCCTTTAATTGAAGGCTGTTTTTAAAACACACTGGAAGAACTCACTTCTGAGGCAGACTGGCATTGTCCATGCGTTATGCGGAGAAAATGGTTTAAAGGCAAATATTCTGCATTATGAGACCCTGAACCTTTAAAAAAAATTCCTGCATAATCCATTGCACTGTCTACTTACCTCAGTAAGTATTAAGCCGCAACAATGGCCTGAGAACATCCCCTCTAACCCTCAGCAAATTGGCTTCCTAGCTCTATTATTGGATAATCTTGAACTCAGAGACCTCCTGCATGCAAAGTTACCTGCTCTGTTCTTCAAAAGAAAAGGTTCACATGATCGCCTCCAGGGATTGTTTCTGCCTCAGACTGCAAATAAGGGATAGTTAATTTCAGCATTCCTCCACATGAAAAGCATGAATAACTTAGCGTGTTAAGAAAGAAGGCTAAAACTTGTTTTCAACATTCAAAATGCAATTTTTTTTGCATGTTCCGATAGTGGTTTGGTTTTGTGCTATAAAATAGAAGTAATGTCTTGTAGCTGTACTAGTAATCTTATATACTAAAAGTTTCTCCATAAAAAATTCTGCTGATCATGTAACTCAGCAGGCAGAATATATCCAGCAGCTGGTAGGATTAATTGCTATCTTGTTGTATGAGCAACCCAACTATGGCTTGCTGCAATCACATTTGCCCTTTGTCCAAAAGACATTCAATCTTCTATGGCTGGGAATCAAATTTATCAAAGTACTAGCTTTTCAATAAATTTCTAAGTAAACTTCTAGAGATTTGACTCTCAAACTGGTTCTAGGAAAAAAAATCTGCTGGAGAGCAATCCCAGCATGGTTTATTCAATAAAGGTTCTTCTGCAGATTATTAATGCAATTCTTTGCTTTCATGGCCCCTGTGCCTTTAGAAGACTTCTTTTGCAGGACTTTACCATTTGCAGCTGAATAAGCACTGTATTTTTTGCCGACATGAGAATTTGAAAGTTATAAGGAAGCAGTTTAGGTGCCCCATCTTTATCTGCTAAGCATTATTTTTCTGTTCTCTGCTGCCCCTTCCTTTTCCTTGTACAGACAGACAGTTGCTCTTTGCTGTAGCAATGTGAAGATAACTGTCTTAAGATAATTGTAAATACTTGCTGCTTGGTGCAGAAGAACAAAGTGCAGATAAATTTGGCTGACTGCACCATTTCTAAATACTTTTCTTTTTCCCCACATATTTAGTATTCTTGACTCTGGATATCTGGGTCCAGGTACAGTGCAGAACATCTAAATGAAACTATCATTTAGTTGGTAAATATCTCAGCAGAAAAGGTAGTCCTGAGAGTGTAAATACATATGAATCAATGCAACATGATCCTTATTTCTATTATCTTGAGTATACTCAATCTGTCTTTGCAAACCATGTTTTTTTAAAAAAGGGAATAAATATCATAACTGTTTAAAAAAATAGCAGCTATTTTTTGTAGGCCAGTTGAAGCATTCAAATGGACAATTAAGCAATACTACACTCGTCTATTCAGGTAAACACTTTCATGGTGGACCACTAGTTATCTAATCCATCGAGCTGCAGTATAAAACTGTATGCCAGCTGTTTTCACTCAGACTGGCCTTCCACTTGTTTTTCTGCCCGCCCCCTCAAATCTGCTGCAAAGGATTCTTCAATTTGCATGCTCAGATTTGGAATAAGAATGGTTGTTGCAAATGGACTCCTATGAATGAATGCTATTTCCCCAGAATAATAATGCCATCTTTTCATAATTGTGGCTCTTTAATAATAATGAGGCAGAAATCTACCTCAATCTCATCAACCCAAAACCATACATGGGTTCTTGTGCAAGCAAAGTTGTTTGTTCTATCACAGAACTATAGAGGTGCAATAACCAGAACTAATCACTAATTCTTTTGGCCAACTCTGCAGACATATGTGATTAACTTTATATGACTCAATGTAATGGGGTAGTTCCCAAAAAATACTAACTATAATATTTCCACTCTTAAAGAGCTATATCTTAAAAGCAAATAGTCTCTTCACTCATCCTAGAGGTTACTCACAGATTCTGGTTTAGCTACCAGCTGGAGAAACAAACTCCTGTATGAGGGAGACAAAAGAAAATGTGAATAGCTCCAAGCTGCAAAGTAAACTTGGAGATGAAAGAAAGAAGTATATGAAGAACACTATAGGAATCCTCGAATTTACACCCAAAGTAATTCAGTTACTATCCAGAGGATTTGACAAATTTCTCTCTCAGCAGAAGGTAAGATATTTAAGGCTTATGCCACGATTCCCGGCAAGTTCAGGAGCTGAAGGAAAACAGACTTCCATTCGTTAAGTTGATACATATAGTTATTTATAAATAAAATAATCCATAAAATGTTTTTTTAAAAATAGATATTTTTGTGGTCACTGAAAATTTTTTTCCCTTTAAAAATCTACTGGTACGGTTCAGGCAAGAAGGAAAGGAAGTGGAAGCAAGGCTGGAGCAGTCACAACAGACTCATAACCTCTGGGGGTCCTGGGCTAAACATCTTCCTCTTCATCTGAGCTGCTGCCACTGCTGCTCCCATGACTGCTCCCACTGTTGCTGCTTTCTTCCTGCTGAGCCCTACTGTGTGCTTGTGCTGCCGCCGCCACCGCTGCCGCCTCCGCTGCCTCCTTCTCCCGCAATTTCAGAGCTGCAGCCTTTTTCTCCTGCTCGGCGTGGCTTTTCATGTGAGCGCTCCGACTTTTCACCTTGTAGAAGATTCTGCAGGGCACATAAATCCATAGCACAGTAGTTAAATCCTGGGTTTTTATACCACCTTCCACCAGTCTTTGTTTGAACACCGACTTATTAATCACGCAAAATCAATCTTGCAGATTGCTAAGATAAACAGGAAATTCTTGTTATTTGCTTTTGCCTTGCATGCTTTTAAAGCAGCTAGAAGAAGAGGAGGCAACTTGTAAGCCCTCTCAGATGCTGCTGAACTGCAATTCCTAACATCTCTAGGAAGCTTGGTTAGTGGAGGCTGGAAGCTGCAGCTGAGAAAAACCTGCAATGCTATAGGTTGCTTTGATCAAGGTTTGCAACTTGGGTTAGTGCACAAAAATCAATCAGGAAATCACATTGCGCGTGCGCGCGCACACACACACACATTAAACCAAAAGCAAAGAAACAGTATTAGAGCTTTAATATGATGGGTGACCCAACTTTATGTCATAGTCCTGGACAGCCATATCTATCCACTACTAAAACTCTCATTCCAGTAACATTTAATTGGGTGAAACAGCTTTTCCTAGGGCAATAATTTTTCACGCAAGATACCTCAAATGGGCTAAATTACAGAGTACACCTAAAATCTGGGACCCATGACTTCCATGGAATTGAAATTTTTTAAAAAACATGTTATGACGCAAGCATTATCACAAAGCAGTCTATGACATGATACAAAATGTCATAAAACATTTCCTGTGCTGATGGTTTGACTGTACTATACAGTTCTTTATCGTTCCAATGTTAGTATATGTGCTGCTGAAGTGAGCACACCTGTACTATAGAGTTCTTAACATGGGCTACTTTCAAAGCAGAGAGATCTTTAAATGTATTCCAACTTCCCCAGTGACGGAAGTACGTTAGAAGCTTTGCTTGTTGAAGGCATTAAGGAATCTGGTAAGAAAATATCTCTGAAATTTCCCAGTGGGTCACAGATTGTCTAGATATAAATTATGATACTAGGCTTGGCCGAGATACATGAACACACCTAAGTCATTCCTGATCTCAACCAATATGTATTTACTTCCTGGTTTCTCAACTGAGATGCAAATAATTTTGAATGCCTGGTTCCAGTGTATGATATCATCCACAACTGGCCAACTTTTAACTTTTAAAGTATGAAGAAATGATTACATTAGAAGAAGGAATGTTTTACAATTAGAAGCAAATTCTACCTAAAATAGTTGCATAGGGATTGACTTTTTTTTTTATACTTAGCACTCTTTAGATACATTGGCATTGCAACTCTCAAAATTCCCAGCTAGTTTGACCAGAATAGCTGGAAATTTGAGTCATTTAGTTACCACAGATCTGGAAGGTGCCAAATTAAGAATGTTTGCAGGGATTATCCTGGACCTTACAGAATCAACCAAAGTCAAGATCTGGAATTTCTAAGGCTGATTAATTTAAGTAATGCAGAGTGGAATCCACTCATGTGCAATTCATGTTGTAACTCTGGGGTGCTACCTGTACCTACTTTTTATTTATTTATTTCCCACTCCAATTCAAAATGACTCTTGGCACTTTATATGATATGAAGAACTTTGAAAGATCCATCCTGGTATTTAAAAATGGATTTAAAAAAAACAAAACCCACAAATACAGGAAAATGTGAAAAATGGTTAACACTGATTAGAATGCACTCTGAAATAATAAAATATGATTTAAGACTTCTATTTAGCAGTATTCGCTGGACCTTAGATTCTATGGAGGAGATTAACAAAATTCTCTACTGTCATTTTTCTGCAACACAGTTCCATGTATAGAACATCTGATTTGGACAGACATAAACCTTAAATTCAGGTTTTGTATTAATTCTGAGGCATCACCTAATTCTTTTCATGCCAAGAGCAGCTACTGATAAAAATATCTCTGCTAACAAATTGACACAACCGAAGTGCACACAAGTCCTATAACTTGGAAGAGACTAATTGCAATGATTATTCTGTCAAAAATCTTGCAATCACAACTTTTGAAAATCATTCTTTATAGATCCAATTCAACATAAATGGGTATCATTTGCATCTGGTTATTTGGTACCCAAGCATTTCACATGTGCTTCTTTCATTTGCTGCTGGTTTTTTAGATTTCACATGATTATTATGATTTCCATAGAAGCCTTTTGTGAGATATTTTATACAAGACTTTTCAATATCCAAGTATTAGATTACCAGGTAACTTCTACCTACTTGCAGATTGGAACAAGTGGATGGTCCTCAGAATTCTACCTAAATTTATCAAGAGGAGAAACCCTACAAAGCCCATATTTTTTGCTTGCAAGTTTATAGTCCATGGGGATCAAAGAATTTTTTTCTAGCACAAATTAGAAATTGGATGTGTTTCATTCATTTCATCATTTAAATGCTTGATAAGGTTCGTAATTCATTGGGTTTATGCAGTCTAGACAAGGTTAAACTTTCCATTCTAATGATGCTTCCAAGTCACCAAACATGTTCTTCTTTAGTCTAGCTCCAGTTAACTGAGAGAGACATACAAATTGAAATAGATATGTGCAAACTCAAGGCTAGCTGATGTTTAATCTTGCTCAGTCTTGAACCGGTGCCTGCTATTGTGCAGTATAAAAGGATAATAATTATCTAGGAGGCTGTTGAAATTGTCCCTCAAGACATCCCTAGAGCATTTTCCCATCTCTACATCATTCTGTTCATATGTGAAAGCCATCCAAAGTAGAAGATAGCATTTTTGCAGGGGGATTGCATAGAAATTAAATAATATCCTAACCATTTGTAACAGTGTAATTGTAAGAGCAATTAAAAATAAAAGCAAAACCCTTTTAGCTCACACACATCCAGATTAGACAACTTGGGGGCTTCTCCATACTGTGGACTTTAATTCTCATCAGTCCCAGTCAGCAAGGAAACATAGACTTTTTATTCCAAAATGCCTGGAGCATAGCAGTTACCTTAAGACCAGTGTTTCTCAACATTAGCAACTTTAAAATGTGTGGATTTCAATTCCAGAAATCCCCAGCCAGCATGTTGGAGCTGAAGTCCACACATCTTAAAAGTTGCCAGGGCTGAGGAGTCTATCTTAGACTAAGATTAGCAAATACTCTTCAATTCCATATTCATTTTTCCTGTTGGACAGAAGAAAGTATGTCAGAAATGTTCTTCATCTCCAAATCTTTCCCAAGTGTACCTGCCACATTTTTTACATGGAAATTCCTCCTCTTGGTTTTGTGTTTTGTTGACCGTTTCTTGTTTGGGTTTCGGTTTTCTCCTTCTCTTTTGCACTGGTGGTGAAGTCTTCCGATATTTAATGGGTGCCTCCTTTGTCCTCCTTGAAGTTCTGCCTCTGACCTCCGTCCTTCCTGGGGCTCCAGATTCCAGATGTTTTTCCATATGGAGATTACCAGCCTACAGGATAAGACACCATTATTACTATGAGCTATAGGTACTCCTATGGAATAGATTTATTTATTTATTTCATTTATATCCCACCCTTATTATTATTTTTTAAGTAAATCAAGGTGCCAAACATACCTAATAACTCTTGAACAGGGGGCTGGACTAAAAGACCTCCAAGTCTCTTCTAGCTCTATTCTATTCTCATTAATTTTTCTTTCCTCCCATTTCCCCCACAAACAACTCTGTGAGTCGAGTTGGGTTGAGAGAGATTAACTGGCCCAAAGTCATCCAGCTGGTTTAACAAAAGTTAACAATGGTCAGAAAACAGTTTGGTGTGATTAAAGCATTGATATAATTATGGTATTTTTATGAAGCTAAAACTCAGACGAGTCCTTCGGGAGAGGGGCGGTATACAAATATAAATTGACTTGACTTGACTTCATGCGTTCAACACATTACAAAGGGAGTGCTTTTTAATCATCTCTTAAATAAGCTATGAATATTTTAAGTTCCTTCTGGAGTTTTTCTTAAGGGCTGTTAAAACATTAAACAATGTGTTTGGGTTGTTTTTGTTTTTATAAAACCTGTGAGAAACATACTATAGGAGCATACTGATGATACATGCATTTTCCCCACAGTCTATTTTATAAAGTATAAATTATGAAAGCAGTATTGACCTATGAAGCTAAGTAAACAAGGAGTCTACCCTTTCCTGTATACACATCATATTATATTGAAACATTTCAAAGCCAAAATTTTTCTGCTACAAGCTCCCTTGAGAAAAGGTATGCAAAAATAAAATGAATATTACACGAAGTATTATTAAGACCACCAGAAGGCAAAATAAACGTTTTCAAAGTTTTCAAGTACACTGTTTCTCCAACTGACTGCAAATCCAAGTTCAGTACACCTTGAAAAATCCATAAAAAGATCAAAACTATGTTTTAAGGTGTGTGTGTGTGTGTGGGTGAGAGAGAGAGAGAGAGAGAGAGAGAGAGAGAGAGAGAGAGAGAGAGAGAGAGAACTACTTTGCCAATTAAAAATAATACATACAGGTAGTCCTCTCCTTACAATGACAAGTGAGATTGGAAACATTCTATCATTAAGTGACACTCATAAGGTGCAATGTCATGTGACTGTATTGCGTAGCAGTGGCACTCTCAGTAGTTTTCAGGTAGCCATTATTAGTGAGGATCATGCAAATCATTAAGGGAGGACAATTTCTGACTTCCTGCCAGCTTCCCCACTGACTTTGCTTGTGGGAGCCAGCCAAGGAACATTAAAAATTGTGATTATGCGATCACAGCTTGCTGCAATCTTGTAATCACAGGTCAGGAGCGCAGCATCCAAATCTCAATCGCATGACTCCTGGGACCTGTTCTAAGTTTCCCTCGTTCAGCACCATCATAACTTTGAACAGCTGTTGTAACCAGAGTACTACTACCTGTATTCATACTTCAGGCAGCTGCCAGACAATTATTCATACCATGAATAATTTATGTCACTGGTGAGATTAATTAAAGGACTGAAATTACACTGATTCCACTACAACCGGTCAGATGATTTATAAGAAATGATCCAGGCAGAAATCGTTGACTGTGGTTCATTCAACACTTACTTGTTCCTCAACATCTCGAAGAGGAGTTGATTTGGAAGGTGCGAAATTACTGCTTTTGCCACGCAACTCATCCCCTTCCACAACTTCCTCTTTAATTGGCATTACTTCCTCAACTTCTTCAAGATCCTCATCTTCTGTGTTTTCATAGTCTTCATTGTATGTTCTGGGAGGAAGAGTACGCGTAAGCCTGTGGGAACTCTTCAGAAGAGTACAAAAAGGAATGCAGGTTAAATCACTTCAGCACAGATTAGGAACATGCATGAATCCAATAGAGCTCATTCTGCAATAGTATGTGGGAATGAACTTGGGAGGCGAGGCAAAGAGATGCTGACTAAGGCAGTGGCCTCCAATCTTTTGGCACCAGGGACCATTTCCATGGAGAAAGGTTTTTCCATGGACCAGAGGGGGGGGGGGGCGTGGTTTCACGTGCTGCCTACATCGTGCGAATGGGCATTTGCTTATTTGCACCGCCTGGTTTCTGGCATGCGGCAGGCTGGTGCTGGCCCATGGACCCAGGGTTGAAGACCCCTGGGCCTAAGGAACAGTCAGCTAAAAGAGAGAAAAGCCTGCAACTGCATAACAAATGGAGCAAGAGACCCCAAGGGATCCTCTCCATGTTCTTCAGCTGTAAAAGTTGGAGAATAGTTTCTGACTTGAAAATTCTTAATGTAACTTGACAATAAAATGGAGTTAGCTTATTTGTTTCCCTTTCCTGTCTGGTCTGTTCAGTAAGGCTGACACACATTCATCACCATTCTAATAGCTCCTGCCAATGAGATTAAAGTAGAATTCTGCAAATTTTACCATTTTCTCTGGGAATTTCTTCCTACACATGTATAAGCAATTCACAGCAACAGAAAGTGCCCATTCCAAGTTCCATGCCTTTGCCTGCAATCTATGATAGGTCTAGCATAATTTTTATCCCCGAGGCTCCTGCTTTGTATCTGTTACCTTTACATCTACTTCAGCTTCATCTTTAACAGCTCTTTCAGTGGTAGTGTCAACATCCCCAAAGATGAGAGCCCCATTCCGGCCTATTTTGACTTGCTTTTTGTAAGTATAGTAGAATTCCACGCACTGAGCCACACTTTTGGTCTTAATCTGCAGTATTGTGAGATGGAGAAACAAAGGAAGATACAAAGAAAGGAATCAGAGAATTCCAAATGATCACAAAGGCTTGAGGCTAGTAAAAAAAGTTTTTACTGAAAAGTACCTCAAAAAAAAGGGGGCATTGGCAGAAATAGAATCTAAAAAGTTGACCATAAACAACTGTTTGAAATGAGATTAGAAAATTGGAAATCCAAAGTGTTCCATGCTCTGTTTTCTTTCCTTCCTGAGCCACAAGGAAACATCCTGGGAACAAGAACACCCCCCCAGGAGGCTCCCCTGAGGTCCAGAAGGCCTCAAAAAAACAGGCGGGGGAGGGGTTTGCTGCCAAAAAGGAAGCCACGCCATCCAGTCACATGGCTACGCCCACCTAGCCACGCCCACAGAACCGGTTGTTACAAAATTTAAATCCCACCTCTGGTTATGACTGTTTTTCACCCTTACAACCGTAACAGAAACCCCATGGACATGTGACCAAACTTCAAATGCTTGTCGACTGCTTCGAGGAGAGCCTTCTCGGTGGCTGCTCCCACCCTTTGGAACGAATTGCCCCTTGAGTTGAGAAC
>JANHFN010006506.1:298737-312736 GCA_032468175.1 Toxicocalamus goodenoughensis | reverse complement strand
AGATAGATAGATAGATAGATAGATAGATAGATAGATAGATAGATAGATAGATAGATAGATAGATAGATATGTAATAAAACTGATGAAAGATTGATGCTGAGTATAATATTAGTACGTGTAATTAGCACACAGAGATGTGATTAAGTTTGTTCTTCTTTATTTGTTTTTACTCTGTTATTTATCCTCAAGCAAATAATGCATCTGGCCTTATGTTGGACATATGCCTTGTGTGGCATTTCCAAACTAAAATTCAGCACATTGAATTAATGGTGTCAGTTACTGCTTTCTTATATAGCATGGAATTTGAGGTTAATAGTTAAGAGTGGGAAGCTCCAAAATTTTCCATAGATGATCTAGAGAAAAGAGGAATGGATACATTGCATGATCATGAACCTAGGAAGATTAATATATGGTTGACTTTGGAACAAATGCATACAAGTAGTGGTGTTACAGCAAAAAAGATACTCACTCCTAAAAAGCAATTGTATCTTTATTTTCTTTTGTAGGCTGTCCTGGACTTCTCTTTTTTGCTGAAGACTAGTCTCTATTGGACAACATCCCAGACTCCAGTTTGCTTCCTAACAAGAAATAGTCTGAGGATCAAAATAATTGAAGGAATTGGCTGCTGCCTTTTATGTCTCAATAAATTCACTTTTCTTACTTTTTCTGTCATGTGTTTGGATCTTGACAACAGTTAGAAAACCACAACAGTGTTGGCAGGGTTTGAGTGGGCGACTCTTCTGTATCCTAAAATTTATTAAGGATATTTGCCTGGGCACCTTCATTGTGCAGCCAGCTGAATGTGCATTTATTTCTTCCCAATCTATTGCGTGCTCTGTTCTTGTTGCCTAGATGTTGTCAATGCTAGCATTTTATCACTTTCTCCTTTATTTTGCTGCCATCTGATGTTTGTTTAGAATAACTGCATTGTCAAACATCTTTCTTTATGACTACCTCACATGGGGATAAAGGATTACGAAGTTACTCAGTTGTATGATGAGCAGAACAGTTTCTGTGTAAGTTTGCAAGAAGACAACACAGTTCTACTTTTATTCACAGGTTTTCATCTTCCTATGCTAAAATACACTAGCCTTGACATCATTGTGCAAAACTAGATAAAGTGGCAAAAAAATTTTTTAAAAATGCATCCAAATCTCATATCTAGAGAACTGCAAGCTACTGTGTTGCCCTGGAAATAACACCGGGTCTTATATTAATGTTCACTCCAAAAGACCCATTAGGGCTTATTTTGGAAAAAAAATACGGTACTAAATGTGTCCATCTGGCTGACAATCTTAACTGAGGCTTATTTTGGAGGTAGGGCTTAAATTGCAAGCATCCTGAAAAAATACTAGGACTTATTTTCAAGGAAACACGGTAGTTCAAATCTTAGCAGGTAAAGTAGTTTTCTCAAGAACATACAATTGTGTGTGTGCTCCCCCGTCAGGTTAAAATAACTCTTATCCCACATATTGTAAGCTTTTGATTTGAGCTTTATCAGATTTTGAGAAACCCCTTTATTTTCTTCGTGACATGCTAGATTTTCAGACCCATAATATCATAAGAGATTCATGTATTTGCACCATTTAAGATATTCACACCAGTCACTGGGCTGCAAAATATGTGATTTGGCTGTGAACAATATCTACTTGGTAGAACAATGTCTACTTGGATATTGTTTCTGTATGAAACCAGAGGCCTTTAGAATGAAGGTGAGGTCAAATTTTACAGAATAAAGAAATACATGTTTAATACATGTTTCATACAGAATGAAGAAATTCTGACAGTGATACTGGTCACATTTACTGACCAGTATAGTTAGCGGTTAGCAATGATAGGAATTGGACTTGTTGCAAGTGGTTTCAACTATTGCAACTTTTACTTTGAAAGCAAAAAAAAAGTTTATGTTTGTCCCTGCCTAGTATACTGGCGGGGGAATTTTGGGAATTGAAACCCACAAATCTTCAAGCTGCCAAGGTTGAGAAACATTGGTGTATATATAACAAGTGTTTCAAGTAGATTCAATTCGAAATATTCCTAGATGTTCCAATTTGCCATTTTAGGTGCCTTAAGAGAAAAACAAGGCAAATTAGGAGATGATTTTAACTTTTCTAGAATGACAAACTAAGATCGTGATGGTGAACCTATGGCACGCGTGGGCATGCATTCTGTCGCCAGCTGCTCTTCTGGTTTCTGGTGCGCACAAAACAGCCTGAAATGGCCTGAAAAACTGCCCAAAACGGCCTGAATATGGCCCCCAAACAGCCAAAAAAAGGCATGTCCACACTGGCCAGCTGGTCTTTGGTTTTCTGGCACGCACATGCACACGCATGTATGCTCGTTCTGATTTGGGCACTCGGTGGTGAAAAAGTTCGCCATCACTGAGCTAGAAGTTTCCTGTGTTGCTGAATGACAACTTTGTTGGATTATTTGTGCTTGGCAGTCAACAACATTTGGAAGAAACCAATGGTTTAATTTATATTCCACCAATGGAGGATAAATGGATGGAAATTTCAGTATCCTACTTGTATACCTTATTCCAGGTCATACCTTAACCATATCCTCGGAGGCTTTCCAGAACTTGCAGAAGAAACACAGTTATGTATTAAATTTATATGCTTCCTGGCAATGTGCTATGAATTATTTGACCTCATTTGAACAGTTCGTGGATTTTTTTCCCCCAGTCTGCTATGCGATAAACCCTATTCCCAAGTAGTTTCAGAATTCACATAGTGTGTTAAGCACTAGTGTGTTTAACTGTGTCAAGAGTTTTGTGCCATTTGTACAAAATGGCTGTGCAGGAGTTTGGAGTGGTCATGTTGCGTTGATCTCTACAGGGTCCCACCTTCCATGAAACCATCCAGATCTTTCTCCTTGAGTACTTAATGCCATCAAATGCTTTTCTCTCCACTGGCATGTTTTGGGATCTATCCCCTCCGAGAGATCATTGGATCCTTGCTATCTGAGCAGGAAAAGATTAACATGTTCCATTCCAGAAAGAAAATTATTAGGCTGCCTTCATAGATTAGCTCTTCTTCAAAAGGCTACAAAGGAGCTCTCTTTGTCCCAGTTTTTTGTTGTTGTTGTTATTGTTCTAAGTTGCCCACAAATGAGACAACCATATAGTTATTCTTAGTCTTTGCAGGCCTTTTACTGGTGATATACTTAGCTCACCTCTCCCCCTTCTGCACCTGTGCATCTGGCAGTGTTGTGGGTTTTCACCTTGACTCAACTTGAGGTGTAACGTTCTCACCCGCTCCGGTTTTCCGCCCGAGCTCTGGCACGTGCCGAGTCTTTGTTCAGTTTTGCAAAACAATTTTTCAAGAGGAAGCGGTCTTTGCGGGAAGAGCTTCAAAGGCTGGCCCAGATCGACTTCGCCGCTCCTGACATCATGGAAGACTCAGGTGGGTTGGTTTTGACCCATTTTAAAGCCTGCCCGTTTTTCCGTTTCCTGCTTTTGTTTATTTCCTCTTGCTTTAGCTGGCTGGGCCAGGGGTGAACTCTGCTGAGAAGATATTTTTAAAACTTAAAATGTAGATTGCTGCAGAGATGAACGTTGTCATAACACCTGGAGGATGTTAAAAATAGTACCCTCTACTTTAAAATATCATCATAATACTTTGTTTCCCATCATGGAGGGCTGAACAGTAAAATCGAACCTAATCACCCCCAGTTTATTTAATAGAAATTTTTATTTATTTATTTATTTTTATTTGATTTATCAATCGCTTACAAGATAATAGGTATAAGTATAAACATAAGTAAGAATACAGGAAATAGATACGAATAAATGGGGGCAATAGGACAGGGATGGTAGGCACGATTGTGCACTTATGCATGCCCCTTATAGATCTCTTAGGAATTGGGTGAGGTCAATAGTGGATAGTTTAAGGTTAAACGAATGGGGGTTAGAGGATGTAACAACAGTCAGGTAGTGTATTCTTCTCTAATTCCTGTTACTAATAGAAAAGCCAGCTGTCTTCAGAGACAAGTTTTAACACATCCTTATGCATTCTTCAATTAAGTAATTGGAGAAGATTACTTTTAAGGCATGCTTTATGTTTTAAAAAAATTGAGAGCCACCCAAAGTTGGTAGAAAGATAGACAGCTACATCACTGTTTCAAATAAATTATTTAAATTTAAATGTATCCATAGCACCACCTGGGAAAACATAATTATTTTGTAAAGGAAGTAATGTCATCTTTGAAACAACTGCTGTAAGATGGTTTCTGGTTTTTTAGCACCCAGAAACAAGACAAGTCAAACTGAGAATCTTTTCATCTTTGAAATGTTGCAGGGTGCAACTCTTTTTTTAAAAAAAAAACCCACACCCAAATAAAAACTCCACAAATTTTTATGTCTGCTCATTTTTTTAAGTCCATCAACTTGAATATATATTTCTGAGAAATTGCTTGCATGTGCTGTGATCCAAAGCAAAGGAAATCCTATGCCAACCCACTCTGGACAGAGAAGACTGCTGGTTTGAAAGAGGGGTCAAAGAAGCCATCTAGGTTAAAATCACACAGCCCTCTCTCAACAAAGGGGGAAGAATACAACATCACCTATCTCCTGTTTACAACACAGTCCTTTCAACAGTTCCAAGAAGGTTCCACACCCATCTGCGCCATTCAGGGGACCCTAAGGGCACAGCTAAACCTCCAAGTGGCCTCAGTGACTCTCAGAGAGAGTGCTAATGACCAGATGACTACCAGGAATATAAATCCTTCCTTTCTCCACCATTCAGCCAGAACTGAAGAAGCTTCTTAGATGAGAAGTGAAATGCCTTCAAGGAAAAACAAAGAAAGTCCACTTGCTTTTTGAAAAAGCACCTTTGGGACTTATCCCCATATATTTGGAAGTGTCTCTACATTGAAATGGTGTTATGAACTAGCAGGAAACAGTGGTTTTTATTTTGTCTACTTCTCCATACTGATGAAAGATGTCTGGTAGTCGAACTTAATAATTTCACAAATGAAGGTCTTTAATAAAGCCTGTCTCAAGATACAATAGTGAAGGAAGAACCATTTTTGGTTTAAGGATCAGATTGCCCTGGGTAGGAAGGTACAGTACCAGGAAGTCTCATTCTTGCCGTACAATCCTCATGTGCACACATATATACAAATACATTTATTTACATTATGAGTCGGGAGTAGGTGATTCTCCAGCTGACATATACTGTATCCTCAATATAGGTCACATTGCCTGAAACTATTGAAAAGTTGCAATTAAGCAGCCTCTTGAGGCCTCTACATTCACATCCTTCCTTTCTACTTCAGCTTTTCAACTGAGCTGGGAAGACTAACATCTTCCTTCCTTCCTGGGCTAACAGAAGTTAACGTTCTCAACAAATTAAGTTAGAAAAAAGACCTCTCATATGACTAAGAAGACAACTTTGTCACTGAATAATGGGTCTCTATACTTTTTCAATTGAATACTTACGGTTCAATGCTGACAGGAGTGCACTCTCCCATTACTGAGAGGACAGGAGGGGTGGCTTCTGTACTGTCTACAAAAAAAATCATTTAATTAAATATATAATCCAATCTAACTAAAAGACTGATGTACTAAGTTATATATAAAACTGTCAATACATGACAATATAGCAACTTAAAGCCATTATTTATTGAGGTCAAGTTTTGATTATAGACTGCACATAATTATCGCAGTATAAACACATCTTCTCCAACCTGGCACCCTCCAGATTCATTGGCAATGCCCAGAATTCCCAGCAAATCATCCTGGGAATTGTAATGTAGCCAGAGAATGCCATAATGAGAGCCTAGCTAAGCAGAAGCCAAGATACTTTAGCCTGAACAAACTTTCCAATTTATGAGTATTATCTACAACTGTCAGCTATTATCTATTCCTGGAGATCCACCCATCCCAACCCACCAAGAATGTTGTCCAGAAACTTACTAGATCTGAGTAGGGTCCTGTGTGCAGCTTTTGGAGTCATTGGAGGTGGAGCTGCACTACTACCAGTAGCAGAAAGGAAAGCATGGAAATATAGTCCTGAGCCCTCTCGTACTGGGCTGAGAATGGGCGGGGGAGTATAAGGAGGTAGCTCAAAGTTCCTATCAGAAGGGTGATCAGCCAGACGGACAGGTGAGCGCAGGTGGCTCTGGTACGGTGTGATATTGGAATAGACTGGTGGAGCAATGAAGGTGCCAGGTTTGGGGGGTATGAAAAGAGGCTCTGGTCTTGGTCGTTGCTTTGGCTTCCGTGCAAAACCCTCCACTTCTTTTGGAGCAGTGCCTTCGTGCTATATAAACATATATAAAAAGAAATACATTTTGTCTCTCATAGAGGAAAATATTTTATGTCTTCCCTGCATCTCTGAAACAATGAACTGTCCCTCATGTTCCTCCATTCAATTCATTAAAGGCTGCAAAGGGAAAGGGGAGGTGATTTTCTCTTTCCTCTGCCCTGCTTAGTAAAGAGGGATAAAAACAAATAATAAAATAATAATAAAAATAAGCCACTGTTGGGCAGGTACTGTGAAGTGTGAAAGAACTATTCAGGGACTGGGAGATGCAAACCAAGCAGCGCCTCAGCCAAAATATACTAGCATTTTGTTTGTTGTTTCTATCAGAACTGGGGGAGATGATGACTCAGCGGTTAAAGAGGCTGGGCTTGTTGACTGGAAAGCTGGCAGCCTGGGTTTGAGACCTGAGCGTTGTGCAATAGGATAAGCTTCCATTCTTGCCCCAGCTCCTGCCCACTTAAGCAGTCCAAAAGCATGCAAATGCAAGTAGATAAATAGGTACCATTTCGGTGGGAAGATAACAGCATTCTGTGTGCTTCGGCTTAGTTATGCTGGCCACACGACCATGGAAGCGTATTTGGACAACGCTCGCTGCCTCGGCTAAGAATCAGAGAGGAACACTGTCCCCTAGAGTCAGAAATGACTGGACAGGGGAAACTGTTACCTAATCCACGTATTATTTCACTGCAAACTATCCAATACATACAGCTTCGGTCCTCAAAGAGAACACCCCTTAGTCCTTCCTAGTTTCCCTTTATCCCCTCGAGGAAAGAACTGGAGGAACAAATCAGTCACTAAGTCAACCCAGCTTTGATATTAAATACTGCACAGCAATAAAAATCTATTGCAATTTCTGAACCAGGTCAAAATAATTGTCTACAACCTGAGACCCTCCAAGTAAGTTGCCTCAGCCAACAGCTAGAAGACTCCTTGTTCATGGAAATATAGAGCTAGAAAGAATTTAGGCCAGTAAGCCCAACCGTTTGTGTCCCACGTGAAACCAAAGCAAACTGTCTATGACAGCCAGAGGTTCTGTTACTATCTGTACACATTCATTGAAGGGCAACCCACCAACCTCCTTAGTCAATGACTTCACTGTTAAAACACTCATCCTGTTTCCTAAAACTAAGAGAGGATTGCCTTGGGAAGGCTGACTGTTAACATAAAGGAAAATGTATGCAGAAGATTAACATCTCTAGCTCAGAGGATCTACACAGCCCTCAAATCTACCTGAGCTGATGAGTCCATATTCAAATTACGATTAGACCTCCTCCGGGTGACAATCACAGAAGGCTTGCTCTCTGCAATCCCATGATCGTTAACCAGGAACCGCTGCTGCTTCCCATCCTCGCCCTTTTCCCTGGTGGTATCTTGAGCATCCAGCTTCTTCACTGGCACAGACACAGGAATAATGAGAGGCACATGGCTGTTATCCTCTCGGACTCTCTTTTGGGCTGGGGAAGAGCTGACAAATTCTACAACACTCCTTGGTGCAGCAGCCGTTGCCTCACTCTTGTTTTTTTCTTCTGACATTTCAGGTTCCTGAAATCAAAGAAAACATGTGCACATTAAGGTATTTGGTCTTTGAAAATGACACACTGAAAACTGATACTGTCTCCTTCCAGTGAGTAAGGGAAGTAAATCGGTCTTCCTTTCAATAGATAACATCTCACATTGTAGCAAACCATGGTTTGTTTTAAGCATGATTTGCTAGAAAAAGCAATTGTTCTTCACTTATAGTTATGTAATAAACCGTGCCCTACAAACATATCAAGCTAAGCCAAAAACAAATCACATCTTGTCAATGTGGACAAGAGCTAGAGATGGGGACAACTAGCCTTCAAACAACAGAACTAAGTCAAAAAGAAATTACTGTTCAGAAACATACAGTTAAAAATTGCAAAGATAAAAAGTTGAATGCAACCATTCATAATAAAAAATACAGGCACTCAATCCTCTTCCTTCAGCCCATTAGGTCTTACCACTTATAATATTTCTTGTTTATATACCATGGCTTGATAATTTTTTTTAAACAGCTTACAAAATTACCAAGTAAAATCCCAACAAACCATACTAAAATATCAAACTGCAGACGAACCAAATCAATTAACAATTAATTCATATTTTGTTTTGTTTTCCACTTCTGTAATGGAAAGGTGGCTATTTGAATCCTGTAAGTAATTAAGGGCCATTTTCTTAAAGTTCATTGGTGAGAGACAGCTTTTTCATGAAGAGGGGAAACCTGGCTGGACTTTCCAAAATGATCTACATTCCTGTTTTCCCCTTGTAGAATATTTCTCATAGGGCTGCTGGCAGTAGATGGCACTTTGGAAGGCATAAAAGCTTAGGTGTGCATTCAGACTCTCCTTCCCTAGATGTTCTCCAGATACCTATATCTCTTTGAGTATTCTGGGAATATTCTTTTAGATTGTATCATTTTAGTAAAGAATGGCACAGACAAATGTCAGTAGTACATAATGGGTAATAATATCTGGTGCTTTTCATATGAAGACAAATGTATAAGCATCTCTTTGGTTGTAATGAAACACATCCAACATCAGGTTGACCCATGCTTTGACCTGGCTCTAACTACATTATGAATAATTTTCAATGCAGCTTCCAAAATGTTGCACCCTTCCACACAACATGCCTAAAATAAAATGCTTTCTTCTTCAGCATCTAGTTTGAAATTATCCTAAAACTGGGCTTAATTTATCAAAGTAATCCATTTTACAAGTATGCACCCAAGCAACTGCAAGCCTCAAGCTTACGCAAGCACTTTATCCTTTTATTCCCCCAACAAAAGGAGATGGCCAGAAACTTCCAACATTTGTTGAGTGAATCTGGGTATGTAGGAGAAATATTACTCTGAAATTAGTCTGCTAGGAAAGAAATAATTTCACCATGGAAACAAAAATCGTATCATTTTATGCGTAAGTGGGTGAACGTATAGAAACGTCTGGAACACTAGACTGGAATTATTTATATGCAATGCAGATCAAAGAGTAGGATATACTATTATGTAATGCACTGGTGTTACACACAATGGAATACCCAGGTATTCCTCTGATTGCATCTAAACATCAAATGAAATCCTTCTATACTTGTCTATGCCATCCTTCCCAATTTGCTGTATTGCAATATTTCTGAAATAAGACTCTCATAATTTCCTATTAGCATGGCCAAGGTATTTTGGGAATGATTAGTACGGGATAAGCAATCAACCCCAAAAGGAGCATCACTGATTAGTTATATATTATACACAGCCCGAGTTGTGTGCTTTTTTCTTTGTTTACTAGGCATATATCCTATGTGCATAGATCGTGCTAGAGAAAAGATGAAACATAATCATAAATATGGCAGCTATCTGAAAGGTCGTGTTCTATTAAAGAAAATGTATAACAAATCTTTGAGCAGTAGGTAAGAGAAATTCAGTTATCATGGTTCCAAAGACCTGCTATTTCAGCCAAAAGTAGTAGTGAAATCAAGTTACTAATGTACTTTTAAAGGGGTCGTACTTCTGAAATCAATGGAATATTGGTATGTGGTACTATCCATAGCAAAACAATTTAAACTTTAAAAAGTGAGTGCACAAAAAGGAGATTTAGAAGCCTTTCAAATTTCAACTAAAATGAAAAATATGTTATCTCGTATTCCTGAGAAATCTCAACTAAACATTTTCTCCAAACTGTTTGGGGCTTGTTCCCCAATTGTAATTTTAATGTTAAGCAGTTTTTCAGGCAACTGAACAAATTAAAAACGATATCAGAGTAGACACTAGAAAAAAACAAAAAAAAACATCAGAAAGACATTATTATTAAAAAAAAAGAAGAAGCTTTGTGGCCACCTCAATATGGCAAAATATTGTAAAGTTTCAATGTTTCATCAAGCAATTTGCTTAAAATACACCAAAAGAAATGAGACAGGAATAGGGAATGCAATTAGTACTCTGGCTACAACTAAACAGAGAGCCCAAGATTTCAAGTATAAGAGAGATCTGTGGAGACGGTAAGGGGCTTTGAGTTAGCATTGACTCCTGGCAACTGCCTGGACTAGTCCCTGCAAGTTTTTTTGGCAAGATTTTTCAGAAATGATTTGCCACCGCCTAGACAGAGAAACAGTGATTGGCCCAAGCTCATCCACCTGGCTGGAACTTATTGTCCTGTTTCTAGCCTGGTACTTACTTAACCACTAAGCCAAATTGGCTCTCATTGGAGAGAATATAAATAGATATTCTGTGTTTTTATTATCATAAAAATTTAAGACCCCAAGATTAGGAGATTGCTGAATATATAATGGCAATTTGCTACATTGAATTAATAGAAGTCACAAATAGTTAGAAATTTGGAAAACATGCAACCGCTTAATTTCCCATTATTCCTACTGCTAAGAAAATGGATTTACACGCTAATATTTATACACAGGGACTGCCTGTATATTCTATTCTATTCTATTCTATTCTATTCTATTCTATTCTGCCTGCCTATCTAAAAAAAAACCTTCTTCAATTAATATACAAGTTTATATGCACTTCCTAAGATTTTTCTCTCTCCTCTCATTCTTTGCTCTCCGGATATTAAAGAAACAGAAAAAGTCAATAGTTATTCTTTTTTTTAAAAAAATGCACAGTACACTGGCTAATTCAGTGCACTGGTTAAATAATATAATTTTACATTTTTAGATGAAAAACACAAATCTTTTGTCCCATGACAAAGAGGAAAAGCAATAACAAAGCCACCTACAATAATGCCACTGGATATGGCACTATTGTAAGTGGCTGTGTAGATAGTTATTGTGCTATTGTAGGTAGGTATTAAAAAAAAGAGTTAAAGCTCAAAAGATATAGAGAGACAAAAGTATGCTAGACTTGGGCAGAATCAATGCAGGTTTAGAGAGGGGCGAGAAGAAAGACTAGGTAACTATGCCATTTAGGCACTAGTGCTTTGTCTAACTATCACATCAATCTGTTACTTGAAGAGAATTGCAAGATTTTGGAGATAGCTTTTTTTGCAGGAGTTATTCAAAAGGAATTTGGAGGACAGAGGCCTTGGTTATAGGAAAGTAGATTCCATCTGAGTATTAAGAAAAATCCTTATGATAAAAATAGTTCAGCGGTGGAACCAATGATCTGTAGAAGTGTCTTGCTTTCTACTGTTGACCAACTTACTGTTGGGAATAAGTAGGCAGCTGGACTTCTTGGCTTGTGGCCCTTTCTTATTTAATGACTCTGGACCTCAAAGTCCCTTATTCATCTGTAGACTAATATGCCAAGATTCTTAGCATGGTGGAAATTATGGACCACTGATTAGCCAAGTCATTTTGCTGTCAACCTAACTGAGAAGTGCTCAGTCTAAATCCAGTAGCTGGATTGTAGATTTTCATTTCTACTTTCCTTCCAAATGTGCTTTCCTTCCATTTATAAATATAAATGGTGTAACTGATTTGAGAAAGGGAACAGAAAGATGCTTCTCTCAGGCAGCCATTCTTGATTTGACTGTCCATTTCTATTCTGCAGAAAAGGATAGTCCAGTGTTTTTCAAACTTGGCACCTTTAAGATGTGTAGCTGTCAACTCCAAGAATTCTGAGAGTTGAAAAGCCCACACATCTTAATGATGCCAAATATGAAAACCACTGGGATACACCAACTATCCTTGTCGATTTGAGTATGTTCATGTATTTTCTCTTCTACTTCAATTGCCAGAAATACGGCATGTGAGGAAAACAAATAACAAACCACTGAAAATGAAACAAAAGGTTGTGAAGACACAACTCTGAAGAAAACAAATTAAATGGCTGCCAGCTACTTCTAACACTTCAGGAAATGAAGAAGAGTAACAGTTACAGAACAAGTCAAGAGATATCACTTACCCTGACATTCTGAAGAGAAGCCAACTCCACAGCTTTCTGAGCCAGAGTTAAGAGGTTGGCCTCCTGAGAAATACGCCGTCTCCTACGGGTACTCTGGATGACTCCTCCTCTAACCGCACCAAAGTCGTTTGTTCTCGGACCAATGCCATCAGCGGCAGCTACCTGTTTTCCTGCTTCTTGGGCATTCTCATACATGCCCATCATCTCCATATCAGGGTGGCTGGGTTGACTCCCTGATGGCATATCCCCATGCTCTAGTTCTGCCCTACTTAGTTGCGAATAACTTTCTTTGTGACTGAACATTTCAGACGGAGGTTGGAACTGGACTTCCGGGTGTTGCTGCGATTGCCAGGGATGGGTTGGCACAATGTTCCCGGGGTACTCCTCAGCTGCCTTGGAGACCAGCGTTCCTTCTGCAGAAGGTGCTGGTGGGACACCTTCCTTGGAGAGCCTGCGCGATCTCCTTGGGAGATTGATCTGTGCCTGTGGTAGAACCGCCTGGGCATTCTGCTCGGTCAGAGCCTTCAGCAACTCCTGGTTCCTCTCAGAAACTGGGTGGAACTGATGGGGAACCATATGATGCTGAACAGGCTGGGAGGGTGCTCCCAAATGTGACTGTGGCACAGAAGCTGATGGCTGAAGGCCAAAAGTCTGCACTCCTGCCTGTTGTTGTTGGTGGTGATGATGGTGCTGCTGCTGCTGGGAATAATAGTTTTCGAACAGCTGCAACTGTGGAAGAGCTTGCTGTTTCTGCTGGGCAGTAAAAGCTGGGCTGGAAGATGTGGGAGCCTGCTGAAGAACATGCAATAACTTGGGAAGACCCTGCTTCTGGCCCTGCTGACCAAAAGCCAGCTGAAAAGGTTGCAAAGAGAGGCTTTGATTTTGCTGCTGCTGCTGCTGCTGCTGCATTTGCTGGAAAGAGCTCATCTGGGCCTGCTGCCTGGCCAATGCTTGCTGTTCCAACTGGGCCTTTTGGGATAGCATCTGCTGGACAGCATCCCCATACAAGTCCAGCTGTGATACCACTCCCCCTTTCTCCCGGTTTCTTTTCAGGGCATCTGGGTGGCCATAGTAATCTGGGATGCTGGCGTTAGGATGCCCTCCTTTCTGGTTGCCACCATAAACTATGCCATGGTTCCACCCTCCTGGCTGTGGCTGCCAATTTGCCTCACTTCGCTCAGGCAACCGGTTCCCCATTAGGGAACTCTGCCACTTGACGGCAGCCAGTTGCTGGGGTGTCATCCTCACCTCCCCTCTGTCCTGATATATTGAATTCAGCAATGCAGCATTGCTGGGGATGCTGCTGAAAACCCCAGCCTTGGTCAGCTCCATGGCCTGGGTGGGGGGGACGTTCCCTCCGTGGCCGTAATACTGTCCTTCTTTTAGCTGCTGTTGCTGCTGCTGCTGAGCTTCTTTCAGGAGAGCATCTTGCTCACTAAAAAATGCCACCCGCTTTCCAGCTCTTTTGTTTGAAGTCTTTGGCTGAGCCTGAAGACTCATGATTCGGCGACGCTTAAAGTCAGATCAGCAACCAACCCATCGCCAATGCAGGAGCAGAACGGGAAGTAGAACGTATGAAGCCTACGAAAAGCTCTCTCCTCTTGCATCAGCCAATCTATGCAGAGTTGGAAGGGGTGGTGGGTCGCAATTTGTAGTTTAAAAGGATGCCAAGGTCCAAAGGTTTTACTCCCTGAAACAGAAATGAGCACTGTTAATAGCCAAAATGGCAGGAGCGATTGGAGATATTCAGCTTTCTTTTTATATATATATATATATATACAGCTTGGCTCCACTAAAAGCCTCCAATACAGGAACACAATGTTGCCAGCCAATCAAGACACACAAAAAGACACAAAACAGACAG
>JANHFN010006506.1:256201-286002 GCA_032468175.1 Toxicocalamus goodenoughensis | reverse complement strand
GATCTCACCTAGCGGCTTTACATAAATGTTAAACAGGAGGGGCGAAAGGACCGACCCCTGCGGCACTCCACAAGTGATGCCCGAGGTAGTCGACCTCTGCCCTCCTGCCAACACAAACTGCGATCGGTCGGAGAGAAAGGAGGCGAATCATCAACATGATGGGAGTTAAGCAAACATTGTACTGATGAAAATTGGCATTTTGCTTTTAAATTTTGGCATGGCACGATGATATTGGAGCTTCAGAAATTGAGTTGAGACTTTGTGACCTATTTTGAATTCTGAAAGACTGTACATTAAATAAAATAGCATCAAGATTTAAAGAGTGCAAAAAGTAGATATGACACACTGTATCATTAATCATCAAACCTCCAGATATGTTCAGTCTTTGTAGAAATTTTTTTATGTATTTCTATAGTCTACTCTTTTCTCATCAGCTGATTTTCAGATATACTAAGTTACAACACCCAGAATTGCCAGCTGGAATAGTAAAATGCTCCTGTCTTTTAGGTTAAGGCTAATCAGTTCATTTGTATGCAAGCACTTAATTGCAACTGATTTAGGGGAACGTAAATCTCCACATTTATGACATTTAAGAAATAGTTAACTGAGACAAAGACAATATAGTACAATAGGTTCCCATCTCAATTATTATTGGCATATATATGCCATCAAACGGAAAGATATTTTGATATCTTAATAAAGAAATTCTTCCATTACCAATTTGACTGTAGTAAATAAACAGTGAAGTGACCATAAATCTATTAATCTTTAAGATACCACAATACTCTTCTTTTGTTATTTTAGTCTGGTATGTTAAATAGGTGTCAGTTTATGGACTAATTTTGTTTATGCTCAGTAATATACTTTTTCAACATATAAGTTTCCAGAATTTCTATTTAGCTATTTAGCTCTGAATTTTTGAACTTTTGCTTCCATTTGACACTCCTGTTAATGTTTCCTTACATCCATTAGAATACATTATTGGCAGCATGGGATAATTTGCTGTAAATCAAATTAAGCCAATTTGTTCTTAAAAATTATGCCTATTGAAGTTGTTATTTTTAAAGCCAACATATAAATTTACTGCAAAGAGTAACAGAGCTATTATTAGGAAAATTATTACAGGTAGTTCTCACTTACCATTCATTCATTCATCAACCATTTGTGGTTACAATAGTGCTGGTTAAGATGGTTCTCGAACTTGCTGCCCTCACAATGTCCCTGCAGTCATGTGATCGCAATTTAGGCACTTGGAAAATTTGGGCACTTGGAAACTGACGTGTATTTGTGATGTTACAGTCACAACTGGATTCTGACAAGGTAAGTTAATGGGGAAGTTGCAAGTCACAGTCATGTGACATTGTGCATAACAATCATAGGTGATTCACTTAATGACTGCAATCAAAATTTACAAACTGTCTTCATAACTAGGGTGTAGTCACTTGACTTTTCACTTAACCATCTCACATAGAAATGGAATTAATGGGTCCAACTGTAGTCGATAAAGTGAGAATTACACGTACATGAATAGCCAAAGTTTGCATCATACAAGCAAAAGATCATTACAGGTAGTCCTCGACTTACAACAGTTCATTTAGTGACCAAAGTTACAACAACACTGAAAAAAGTGACTTATGACCGTTTTTCAGTTATCACCATATGATCAAAATTCAGATGTTTGGCAACTGATTCATACTTGTGACCTCTGCAGCGTCCCAGGGCCATGTGATTCCCCTTTTGCAACCTTCTGACAAACGAAGTAAATAGGGAAGCCAGATTCACTTAATAAACAGGTTGCTAACTTATCAACTTAACTGATTCACTTAACTTTGGCAAAAAATGTCATAAAATGGGACAAAACTCACTTAACAAATGTCTTACTTAACAACATAAATTTTAGGCTCAATTGTGGTTTAAGTCAACAACTACCTGAAGTTACCTCAGGATCTATGCATATTTCAAACAATGCAAATGACTTTTTTTTATAAAAGTGGAGGGATGAAACCAAAATAATATAGCAACATTAGAAATAGATTATATAGCTCTCTGGATGTACATTACTTACATGAACAATAAGGGTAAAAACAAGTTATGCATCTAATTCTGTCTAGTTAGTTACATCTTTCATCCTTTTCACATTAAGATTTTCTAAACTGTACTAACATGCTGTGAAATTAAACACAAAATTAATTTTTTATCTTACACAGTAGTATAAATCTGTCCTTCTGTATTCCAATTAGTGTGATGCCAACAACCAGACACCATCATCTGGCAAACACTGCACATTGTATCACTTCGACACAACAAGCCATCAATCAAGAAACAACAAATTTCCCTGAAAGCCAGTCTTCCAACAGCATAAACATCTAAATATTACATTTCTGTATTTGAGATTCTTTGAGTACACTCTGATATGAATTCCTTTGCTAGAAGCTGATTCATTAAAATTCAAATCTGTTATTTTTACCTAATAGCATTAATTGCTCTCTTCATGCCTTAGCCCAACAGCACTCTTATAACATTTTAAGTCAAGACTCACCTTGAATAAAGCTACTTAGTACAAAACAAGACATAGTTCTCCAAGCTACTGCCAAGTCTTTGCCTGTACACACTTCAACTATCGTACTGTTATTTGGCATGCTAAAATAATACCTTATCCAGGAAGAGATTTGCATCCATAGATTACTGAACCTCGCATTTCTGATTATTCCAAAGGAAAGCAAAAGCTGCTTTTGCAAGGTTTTTGTGAGTTTGTTTTTAAATGTTAAGTGTTTTAAAATGTTTTAGTTCCCTATTAAAACCGATATACTCTGAAAAATTAAAATAAAACCTTCCTATTATTTTTTCATAATTCCATATGCCAGATGAATTAGCCATGGTATTTCAGTACTATTGTGCCTAAAAAAAATATGGCTTTACAGGTAGTTCTTCAAGACTGAATTCTACCCTTAATTCTGTGAAGTGCTACTGTAGATTGCAGAAATGGCCTCACCAAAAGTTCTTAAACAATACTAGTATTTCCTTCATGTTTACATTCAGAAGAACTGTGCAAAATGTCATTTAGGATTCATTTTGTAACCAATTAGAAAACTTCCTAAAAATTGTTACAACAGCAGTCTCTCAATGTACTGCTTTAGAACCCTTTAAATCTTGCTTGCTATATAAGCCCCCCTCAGTGTTGAAATCTAACAAATCTGAAGAGAATGAATTGGAAACAGACAAATTGGGAATAGCTGGTTTCCAACTTTACATTTTTATTTATTATTTATTTTACTCTTCAGGAACATTTTGGACCTCCAGAATTCAGATACATGCTTGAAAAATAAATGCACTAGCAAGAGGCCCTCATTTTGTCTTTGATAATTTCCAGCCCCACCCTAACATTTACTTTTTATAAATTAAAAATTGAATTTAAATCTTTATTTGGTCAAATGTAATTAAACACACGAGGAATTTGTTTCTGATACAGAAGCACTTGGTGTACATGCAATTAACAAACAAATAATAAAATCAAATAGAGTCACACACTTTGATAGGTGCTAAAACAATATAGGCAGGCCCTTAGACAGTTGACAACTGATTCAACTTAGCAGAATAAATATGTCTTAAAAACCTAACTTCTAAGACAGGAGGTAGTGAGCCAGCCAACTAGCCTCTCTGCCATCACATTCAGGAATGCATAGCTTCATGAAACCTTAAAAAGCCATGTAAGTGTGACATCATGCTTAAAAATTCCAGTTTTTGGTCAACAACCAAACTGAACTGAATTAAAGTTATTACGTCCATATTTACCAATTCCACAAAGTAATAGAAAGAAAAAAAACTTACACCAAGCTTTTGTATCTCTCTGCCTCTTGTGGCTTATAACCAAAATGATTAAAGTGAAACTAGTAACAAGCAGAAACAAAAGTACCCTCACAAGCTGCCCATATATAGAGAATTAAAGTCAGTTCAGGTGCTGTGAAAGTGACAGTCCCACAGGAACAAACTTGGAACATCCTGTGACACAACACATCCCTCTTTAGGCAAATTGGTTAATGTCTGTACAATAATAGCCTATGAATTCACCTTGATTCTCAGGTCACCAGGAAAGAGATTAATGTTGCCCAGCTCCAAGCTAAAAGGCAGGTGTAGTTCGAGGATGTCATGCTCCAAGTGCAGGGGCCAATTACCCTCTTCGACTTAATAGCAAAGCTCTCATTGATTTCCACAGGAACTAGAACAGCTTAGATGATGTCACCAGTTACAACTCCAACCACAAGCCCTGGGAAGTCACTGTGACTTTGATTACAACATCACTGCTGCAACCCCTCAGCCTCTAGTCTAAAACAAGATGAGATCAGGGTTCCAGAAACCACCTGAGCTTCTTACACACACCCCTCCAGGGGCTTTGCACACATTCCTTTTTCACCCACCCCTTCACATTTCTGGGCAAATTTATGCAAACAGAAAGGGGTGGGGTGGACAGATAACATTGTGATCTTCCCTCACATCTATCTCCAGCCTAAGTAGTCGTGTACTGTAGTTTATGCACTCAAGACATTAAAAAAATTAAAAGGGGGGGGGGCTCCTTCTACGAGCCCTTTCTCGAATGTAGAAAGCATCTACCATCCCGAGACAGACATATAAAGGAGCCTTCTAATTTATCCCGTCACAAATCAGATTGACAAGTAGGAGCGAGACCTGCAGAAGTCCCACGGCTGAGGAGAAGCGTACTGTATCTCATTCTCTGCAAAAACTGTCAATCGGTAACGGAGGGGGGGGGGGAAGGAATAAAAAAAATAAATATTATACCCAGTTTACTACAGACACCAAACATATCTAACTGTTCCTTCCCTTAAATCAGATTTTTAAAACCCCACAGGATTAAAATGAACGTGCGGGGGGGGGGAGGGCGGCGCGCAAAGTAGCAGCGCCTGGAATCGCGAACGCCCTTCAACAGGAAGTATGCGGCGATGGGAAGCTGAGGCGATTCGAAGGGTCTTTTCTCCCCCGCGAATAATTGCCAGGCGCCTTTCGAAGTGGAACTCCGCAGGCACGTTATCTCATTTCCCGGTTCGGAAGGGGGGGGGAAAAAAAGCCCCTCCGTTCCGCGACTGCCTGCTCGCCCGGCCGAAACGCCTGGCTGCACAAACGAGAGCCACGCCACGCAATTCGTGCAGGCGATTGAAGAGACGCCGGAAAGCCAACCAAAAAGTTCGCCAGAGCTCTCGACGCCTTCCTACCACCACCCATCAACAACTGCTCCTTTGCAAAATCGCCCAGGGCTGCAAAGGCACCGACCCCACGCGAGAGGTGGTTTCCTGGGGGGGGGGGAGAGGCGGCTGGGGAGGGGGGTGTTAAAGAGAGGCGTAAAACTCCACTTACCTCTGTGTTTTCCTGAAGCAGGCTAAAAGGTGAGTTTCCCCATCTCTCTTTCCTTCAGTCCTTTCGTAGGTCCTAATCCCCCTTTCCCTTCCTCCGCCCCCTCCCCGGCCAAAAGAAGAAGAAAAAAAAATTCCAGGCAATCAACCAAACGCCAAGAGAGCTCAAAAGGCTACTTGAAAAGAAACCAGAAAGTTTTGGGGAAAAGTGGGGGGGGTATAGAACTGGCGTCGGCGGGTACCGCTTGCAGTGGATCTCCTCTTGCTCTCGCTCAGTTTGCTTCCTGCGCAGAGTCCTGCAGTGTACCTGCTCCAAGCGGGGAAAAAAACACCCGGTGCTAAATCGCCTTCTCCGCCAACCGCACTTTGCGGTGTCAGGATTGCAAGTCTCTGAGTCACAGATTTGAAATCACAGCTTGAGGAACAGAAGGGGGGGAGGGGGCGAGCGAGGTGGAGAATTGTAGCGACGAAGGCGGCAAACAACTGCAGCAGCAGAGGAAGCTGGATATCTCTCTCTCTCTCTTTCCCTCCCCCCTCACCCTCCTCCTCCTCCTCCTCTTCCCTTCTGATAGCAAGAGGTTGCACAATTCTCAAGTAAGGAAACTGGAGCAGCCGCCTGCCGAAGGAGGGGGAGGGGGGCGAGAAACGCACTTCGGCTCTGCAACAGAAGTAAAACCAGCTCTTCTACTTCATCAGCACAACTGCCTGCTGTTCAGGCTTCCCCACCCTACAGCAGGCCGAAGTCACGCCCATTTCCTGTTACCATATTAGGCGAAGAAAGTTTTTTGTTGTTGTTGTTCCTCCCCCCTTCTGTTTTAATAGCCGTCCAGGAACTCTGAAAGGAATTTGCGTGTAGCAGCGAGAGAGCGCCTCTGCCCAGCCTTTGGCTGGCAGGAGGCTCCAGTGGCTCTGCGCGCATTCGCATCTCCAACCGAGCCAGAAGGTCAGCGGGAAGAGCTTGATCACGTTACTGGAAACGCTGCCCTGCCAGGAAGAGCGCTGACTTTCTCTCTGCTGGAAAAGATACTTTTTACTCCCGATTTCTTCTCGGGATACCCGTATACGCTTTGCCAGGAACTCCTGCGCACTCGGAAGGCGCCAGAGGCAAGGAAACAAATTAGAGCAACTATCGAAAGTTTGAAAACGCGGGCGGGCGGGGGTGGAGGAGGGGGAATCAGAGAGCGAGAGTGCAAAAAAAAAAGAGAGAGAAAGAACAGGAAGTCAACCAGCTCCTTTAGGGTTAGCCGCGTAAAAACGTGGATTTGGCACGTTTGGCGAGCGCAGTTTCATTTCCCCTCCCCCCCCCAAGAAAACACGGTGCGATGGAGCTCCAGTCGTCCCTCCCCCGCGCAGGGTTGTCTTGTCGCGGAGCGTGAGTTAGTTGCAAAGGCAGATGTAACGGAGAGCTCGGTTTAGCAATCTCAAACGAAACACAGATTTTTGCACCTGGTTTATAGGGAACCACCTCCTTCTCGGAAATGCCACATTTTCTATAAACTGGTATTCTTTGGAATATTTTTTTTTTTTAGACATGCCGACCTAAGAAAATGCAAACGGAGGGAGGCGTGAAGGGAAAAATATGCAAGGAGTGGAAGGATCGTAATTTTGAGTGTTCGAGAGTAAGGCCTCCTAGCGGCTCTGCAGTGATTCATGGGTGGTTCTTGAGCAACAACTTCGGTGTTTTTAATGAGAAGTATAAACGAAAGCTATTCATATTTGCCACGTCTAAGTGGTTAACGAATGTATCTTCTTTTATGTACGCTAAGAGTATTTGCACCAAGACAAATTCTTTGTGTGTCCAATCACACTTGGCCAATAAAGAATTATATTCTATTCTATTAATACAGTTGGCCTTTTTTTTGGCCCTGCACCTCAAATCCTTCGCATTTTCTCTCTTCCCCCACCCCGAAACATCTGTTTGCATCCTGCTCAGGTCGCGGAGAGATTGCTGTTGCAGTAGCCCAGTGCAAGAAAAGAACAAACACTGCAAAGGAAGAAACCGAAGATATATGGTGGTATAGCAAAAGGAAATTTCAGAAGAAAACAGTGCTAATTTTGGCTAGGAAAAACAAAACAGCCCTAAAAACTCTTGAGGAGAAAGTACTGTCGTGTACTACCTTGCATTTGCGTTCCCCACATTCCTCTGCTTGGAAAAAAACCAAATATGTGTGCTAAGCACATGGCTTCCTGTACTGAAATCTCTTTCAAACAAATTAAGCATTGGAGCTTTAAAATTATGCAATTCCAATAAACTCTGTGAGTTAGAAGAGATCAGAGCAGCTCTGAATTTGAATTTACCATTTTGAAATGATCTTTTCTGGGCCAGATACCTTCTAGATGCCTTGAGACCACAATTTATAGTATTTTGAATGGAAAAATCTGGATATTTGTTTATTTACATCCTGCCTTTATTATTTTTACAAATAATTCAAGGTAGCAAACATATCCAATATACCTTCTGCCTCTTTTCCCCACAACAACAACCCTGTGAGGTCGGTTGAGCTTGATTTTTATCCCAATTTTATTATTTTAGAAATAACTTGAAGCATTTAACATGCATACTGCTCCTTCCTCTTTTTATTTCCCCCCATAACAACCTTGTGAGGTGAGTTGGGCTGAGATAATAACTGGCTCAAAATTACCCAGCTGGTTTGCATGCCCAAGGCAGGATTAGAACTCTGTTTCTACCCTGGTGCCTTAAGCATTAGGCCAAACTGGCCAAATTGCTATGCCAACCCATCTGAAGGGCACCAGATTGGGAACACTAAGCAACCTGACAGCCGCTATCTAATATTTGGACATATCTGTTAGAAAACAAGGAGTGTACGTTCCACAAATCTCAAGGGTACTAGATCATTTTTATTACCAATGAATCACTAATCAGTTTCCAATACATTGGCTAATACCTGGACTGATTTGATTGTGTGCCATCAAGTCATTTTTGATTCCTAGTGACCACAAATTCTCTCCATAAGAAAATACTTGCATAGTTGTGCTATTATTGTAAATAGTGGAATTTGAATAGATTCAGTAAGAGATTTTTTGGACTGATCACAAAACATTTATTTAAAAGACTTTTGTAGACACATCCACTTTAAGCAACATAATCTTGGGTGACTTACAAATAACATTAAAAACAGTACCAAAAATGAAAACCTTCACAAAAATTCCTGGCATCCCCCAAACCAATATATATTCCACATATCCACAAACATTAATGGGTTCTAGCGTTACTCTTTGCCAACACTTGTGGGAAAAGCCAGGTTTTCAAGGCATTCTGAAAGGCTAAGAGGTTAGGGATCGGTGGGATCTCAAGTGGTCCTTAATTTATGACTGATCATTTAACAACCATTTCAAATTGCAACAGACTTAAAAAAAGCTACTTATGATCCATCCTCAAAGTTACAACTGTCCTCCATGTGCAGTCACATGATTGCATTTTGGGTGCTTGCCAACTGGCTTGCGTTTACAACCAGTTTCAGTGTTCTATGGTCACGATTGCAAATTTCTATCAAAAAAATTCTCATTTGGAAGAATGTATTTGTTTAACAACTACATGGTTCACTTAATGACCTTGGTGACTCACTTTACAATAATCATAACAGTTATAAAATCAAATCGGTCATGTGCCTTGAGTTATAATTACAAGACATAATGACCAAAATTGTGGTCAAGGACTATTCTATGCCAAAGGGGTTAAGTTACCATGCAAACAGTTGAGGTCACTAAGTGAATTAGAAGTAGCTGATATGGAATGGCCCACTTGGAAATCAACTGAGAGTACAGAAAATACCTAAAAGCTTTAAAAAAAAGTTCATCTTTATAAAGTCTTCCTTTTGTTCTTATATAGTATCCTTTCAGAAGGATATTACATAGTTATGTAGAAGTTCTGAGTTAATCAAATTTCAGAAGTCAACACATTAAAAAAAGCAACTGATAGAAGTCGAAGAAGTCAATCCTGAAGCCTGCCTAATCAAATACAGTATTACTATTTTTTTAGGCAGGAAAAAATCCATAATTCAAGAAATATGAACAAGTGTTTAAAAGATTTTCATATTAATGTATACAAGAACTTCACAGTATGAGTAAAATAAACTTGGAAAATCTTTTAGACACTAGAATTAGAAAACAAGCGTTTGTTGAATCAAAGCCACTGCTTACAACATCCTAGTAAGTGAAATGAAAGAGGCAACACAGATTCCAAGCCCACTAAAGTAATACATAGTTCATGGACATATAAGAAAAATAATGTGAAAACCGGTTTACTTTGAGTGAAAATCCCAATTACTTGATAATTATTTAGTTACAGGCAACCACAAGCATCTGTATGTTTCCAGATCAGTTGTCTGCACCATAAAAAAACATTTCCTTCCTTTCATTCTTACAAAGCAATCAAGTTGGAACTTTACGGAAACAAGAACTGCAGAAAATGTTTTTGTTTTGTTTTTTAGGACTTAGTTTTGTTTTTCAATGCAAAAATAAAAAGAAAGCCTCCGAATCAAATCATTGGCACAAAGTACAAAATATTAATGGGGAAAAAAAGGATGCTGGAGAGAAATAAAATGCATTCCATTAAATAGAAACAGCAGTTTTTTTATTAAGCATGAGTTGACACATTTTTTTTCTCTAAATGTATGGGGTATTTTGTTTTGTTATTATCAGTTCCATATAATGCACCTTAATGTTCCTTTTCTATACAGCAAAGGGCAATCTCAGCTTAATTGATGAACTTACCCAAAGATTATTGTTATCCTTTGGGCTCATCTCCCTCCCTTATTACTTGTAGTGTAATTAATGGTTGTATGGTAAGATGTATGATCTACCTTTTGAATGGTATCATTTACATTTATATTGGCATTTACTGTATTCCCTAAAGAAATTCATTATTCTTCATTGCTCCAGTAAGTTGTGAGAAAGCAGCCCATGCACTCAAAATCCACAAGAGCGGCTAAGTTAAAAGGAATAACGTGGTTTATAGCTGAAGCAATAAGGTGGTTTATAAAAAATAAAAACTAATTTACTACAGTAATGTCTTACCACTCTCCCCCATGAAGTTTTATTGCTTCTCTTAAGGAAAAGAATCAGAGTGTTTTATAGTTGAACAATATTTGAGAGTGAAGTGTAGCAATTGCTATCCCAAACACAAAATCCTCTGGAATTTTTAAAAAATTAGTTAGAAAATCCAGGTAAATTCTCCCTTCGTCTTCACCTGAACTCTAGAAATTATTTCCAAACAGCTCTGTGAGTCAAAGGGTAATGAGTATATGCTACAACTCAAAAATAATGGGAGTCCCTGACTTACAAGCATTTGGTTAGTGTCTGTTCAAAATTATAACGGCACTGAAAAAAGTGACTATGACCCTTTTTCACAAAACCATTGCAACATTCCCATGATCATGTGATCAAAATTTGGACACTTGGCAACTGACATGTATTTAGGACAACTACAATATCCTGAAGTCATGTGATCACTTTTTGTGACCTGACAAGCAATCAAAATGAAACCACTTAACCATATTACTAACTAAACATCTGCGGCAAGAAAGATTGTAAAATGGAGCAAAACCAAACAATGGAAATTTTGGACTCAATTGTGATTTTAAGTCAAGGACTACTTGCAGCAAGAGTAACTCATTTTAGACAAAAGATAGTTTAATTTTTAAAGAAATGGTAGATTAGAAATGTGCCTCATTTTGATTGCATTCCCCCCTCTTTTTTTCAACACTTTCCATTAAAATAACAATTATTGTCTAAAGCAATCCAACTACTGTAGAGGTCAGCAGAAGGGGAAAAGCAGAGACAGGAAGCATTTTTGGAAGATTTTGCAACTGTTCTTTTCAAATCTGCAGTAGAGTACTTAAGTCCTCTACTAAAACAGAAGCAGGCAATCTTTTATCATTAGCTTAATTTTGTGTGTCCTTCAGCCTAAAGTTAAGTGTTCTCTGTAAATGATCAGTTAAGATGCCTGTGAAAACTAAAAGGCTGGATTCCTTGCAATGTAAAGAAATGTAGAAGGAAACAAAACAGTAAAAATGACAGAGAAATCAAGGCCTACTCTCTTTGGCTCAAGCCTTACCACCAGAATGTAGCTCTTAAAAGAAGATGTAATTAATAAACTAATATAGTTTTTTTTAATGTGACAAAGTTGCCAAAAATACACTTTCCTTTCTAAACATGTTTTCAAAGTTTAATGACATACATATTATCCAACCTGCTGAAACATGATTTTTATATTGTTTAATATACTTTTAGAAATGTATTGCAAGAACTACTGCATTGGTACAAGTAGTCCTCATGACCAGTCATTTAGCGATTGTTCAAAGTTACAACACACACCAAAAAAGGGAGTTATGACCTGGATTTGAAGTTGTGACATCTAGAACCCCACCATGGTTACGTAACTACATTTTGGACGCTCTGCAACTGACCTAAATTTTCACCATTTGCAGCATCGTGCAGTCATATGACTATAAATTATGATGATTTTCCCACCAGAAACTGGCATTTACTGTTTTCTGGCAAAAAAGGCCCCATGACAAAAAATGGATTCACTTAATGACTTCAGTGTTCATTTTACAACCATCACATTTCCTTAATAACCGTCACAAAAAAGATTGTGCTAAATGAGATATTTGTTGGGTGAGTTCTCCCCATTTTACAACCTTTCTTGCCATAGTTGTTTCTTAACATAGTTGTTAAGTGAATCACTGCAGTTGTTAGCAATATACTTAAGTGAAGCTAGCTTCCCCATTGACTTTGTCAGAAAGTTACAAAAAATGATCACATGACCCCAGGACTCCTCAATCATCATAAATTGGTTTTCCTTTCCTAATATTTGCCATCCTTTTTTAATACTGTATTTTATTTAGTGTATATGCAGTGCATTCTGCATCTCAAAATGGTTTATATAAATTACTTTAAATATAAATATAGAGAGGCTGTTGTTCATATAGGAAGAAAACTTGCAGACTAGTTTGGAATTCTGGAAGATGATGTTAATGGCAAAGTTGCAATGTGGTGAGCCAAGGGGGGGCTTTAAAACTCAGTATTTTCTTTAAAAGATTCTATTTTATCTAAGGGGAAAACTACATTGGAAAAAATGTATAATGCACTATGATTAATACCAGCAAAAACTGAACTTTCATATTTAGGAACAAGTGGTTTCAGAAAAGTTGCAAATAGCAGAGTACTGTAATTAAATAAACGGTACATAAAGTTAAAACCATGCATGATGATTCTGTATTTCCTAAGTGTTTTGCAAGCATATTACATGTGTGATATATTAGGATTCAAACTATACACATGCTCTCTGTTATTTTATACAAGTGTCCTGGCAGCAGCAGTCCCAAATTGGATTCTCAACTCACAAGCAAGCAATTACAAATTACTCCCAAGATATACTCAAATTACCCCTTGGAGGTAATTAGCCTCAGTTTAAGAACTATTGGCTTTTATTATCTCTTTCTCTGCTGCCTAATCTTAATTAACAATATCGTTGGGGAAAAAATCTGATAGGAAGGTTGAAAAGGTTTTTTTACACATATTTTTAGGAGCAGCAGCCTTTTCAGATATTCCCCCTGCAAAAAAACAGCAAAAGGTCCTAAGCAATATAGAGAAATATATGTAAGAAAGTCCGAGTGTGATTAGATGAAAAAGAAATCAGCTAAGGGATTTCAGACTGAAGAAACAGCTGCAAGAGAAAGTGTTGCCTTCAAAACAAGACAGCCAGAATCCACAACATAGAACTGAAAACTTTGCATGTTAAAATAGTGTATTCACAGCCTCAAAAGATTTTAGTGGAAGCCTTTGAATGTGGGATAATATAATTTTCTTAGTAAGGCAATATCTTTTGGGACTAGAACACTTTACAGGTAGTCCTCAACTTACAACTGTTCATTTAGAGACCATTTGAAATTACAATGGCACTGAAAAAAGTAACAATCATTTTTCAGACATTTTTCTAGTGGTCATGTGCTCAAAATTCAGACACTTGGTAACTGTCTTATTCCATCAACATTCTGTAATTATTTTTAGGATCTTTAAACTTTAATATTTAAATGTGTTATTTTATCAAAACAAAGATAACCAAAGCAAAGGTAACAATTTATTATGTATAAGTTCTGTACACTCACACCTCTTCATAAAAATTGTTCAGCTCATTTCCTCGCCGATTTAGGCTACTAACATTCATACAATCTGAGGCCACAGTATCAGAAGTCCAACTTGTTGCACAAGTCGAATTCTTTTACAAAAGAGCCTTAGGCTATCTGCATAATTTCATTCTGCAAATGTAAGAAGCCACACAGTAGAAATGGTTGAAGATTAAACCATTACATGTTTCATGTGCACATGAAAGTATTCCTAAAACCAAGAATCAGATAAATTTATTTTATTTATTTATTATTTCTATTTATATGCCGCCCTTCTCCAAAGACTCAGGGCGGCTTACAATGTGTTAAGCAATAGCCTTCCTACTTCTGTATATATTTTTTATACAGAGTCAGCTTAAATATTAGTGAAATAGGTTAAGTAATAGTAACAGAAATGATATTTTTTACATTTACTGTACAAAGACAGGCGAAGCCTAACACATACTTAATACAATCTACCTAAAGAGGTAGGTGACTCTTCTATTAAGGGATCCCCTCTATTAAGAGATTCCATCTACAGTAGTAGAAGAAGGACCTTGTCCATGGTGGCTCCTTCCCTGTAGAAAAGGGGTGTCAAACCGGCGGCCCACGGGCCGGATACATGACGTATAGGCCCCAGCTCTGCAAAGGGGAAAAATATTGTGAGGCAACATTACACCGCGAGTTTGACACCTGTACTGTAGAATCGCCCAAGGAGATTGACCCCCATCTTGATACTCTTGAAAAGCCCTGGATACATGGTTTTGTGAGCAGTCTTAGGGACCCCAGTATGGTACAGAGTCTATCAAGTGGTTTATTTGATTATGGTCTCCAGGAGTATGAGAGTTGATTGGTTTTGTATTTAGGGTTTTACTAGTATATGCCACTCAGAAACACCATGAGTGAGTTGGGTGGTCATATTTTCTTGAATGAATGAATGAATGGGTCAAAGAGCATGTGCTTTATTTATGTGTATCTGGGAAGAAAGGTAAAAGGAGGTGACCTAAGATTATCAATCTCTTAAACAAAGAGCAGAGAGAGTCATAAACAAACGGGGCATAGAAAAATTAAATGCTTAACTCTCTATACCTATTGCTCCGTTATACTCAGTAGGTTGCAAGGTTCTTGAGAATCAGTGCCATTGGATCCACACCGCCAACATTCTTTTTTATGGGTCTTGCTCTTGCAGCAATCCACAATTCTTGAAGGTTGTGTGTTGATATCTGGGGAAGCGCTTAAACTTAGTGACTGCATCTGTCAACATCTCTTCTGGTGGGCAATATTTCAGTTGGTAAGTTTCTTCTTGAACACTGTTCCCTGCCCAAGGAGGTATTTGGTGTCTATAAGCTTTGCTTGCTTCCTTATTCTTTCTCTTCTATTTTCTTGGCTATCTTTCTTCCAGTAACAGATACCTACATCTAGATAGCTGGTAGTGTATATCCATCTTCATATTCAAACCTGTCATAAAAACAAGGATCAATCTTATCTAGTATGAATGCATGCTTCACAAGTATTTGGCTCAAATGTATCAGTTTTTCATTCTCTAGCTGCTTGTTTCAGTCAGAAGCACTAGATCTCTTTACTGTTTCCTCAAATCCAAGTGGCCCATAGATGTATGTCTTAATTTATTCATGCAAAATTAGTGTTTGTATCAAGGTGATCTACTTGTATATATGTTTTGCTCTTATGTTGCGCTGTGCTCTCACAATATTTCTCATGCTAAAACTGTATTGCAATCTTCATCACATTTCTTGGTCTATCAGGCTTATTTTATGAGGCTAGACACTCTATTCTGCATCCTACGTGGTCCTGAAAACTCATCTGCATCTCACTGTGTCATTCTTATACAGTGCTTTAACCTTCTCTTCTACAATCTTTCTCCATTTTCTCTTTTTACTGACTAACATCCTTTTTATGCCCTTTTATGTGGGTTCCCCCCCTACTTGCTTCCTCTTGGCACTGCAGGATAGCCTTTGTAGTAGACCCCTTATGTTGGGCCTCTTAGAGCTTCTAGATGTGGTGTTTCAATTTCCCCTTTTGGCTCTGCCATATAGTTAACTTCTGGACATGTGATGAGGTTGCCCTTCAAAGTTTGTGGTCTCTGTTTACTGTTTGTCTGGATGTGGTGAACAAAACTTGACTTTTCATGATTACTTTCTTTTTCCTATTCATCAAGATAGGCAATAATGCATACTTTAATTATCTAACCATCACATCTGCAGTTCAACTAGGTTCTCTGTTGTTTTGGCCCATATACATAGATACATTACAACAAAACAGTTTTATGTGCCCTGGGCTGGGCTTCCTCCTGTGCCATGGCTCGTATACATTCCATTTATGGGTTTCACTGGAAGCTTCTTTGGTAAGTGCAGATAGTCCTTGCCTACCAACTGCCTTTAAGTTACTATATTGCTATAAAAGTAACTTGGTGACCAACCCTCACTTTTACAACTGCCACGATGTCCCAGAGTCACATGATCACCATTTGCAGGCTTTGCAACCAGCATGCAGTTTTGACCATGAAAGCATCCCTCAGCCACATGCTCACAATTTCTGTAGTTTGCAACATTTCGCTTGCGAGAAGCAGAGAATTAAGAGAGAAGGTGGAGGTAAAGTTATACATGATGCCAATGTGATTTTTTTGCTGAGTGATTACTGACCAAAGGGGAAGTAAGGTTGTACACCTAGTTACAGTCACATGATTTTCCGCTTAGTGTCCGCATTGCTTAGCAACTGAGTTGCTGGTCCCAATTGGGAGTCGCTAAGAAAGGATCACCTAAAAATGGGTGAATTAAAACTATTTAATCCTAAATCCCTTTATCCGAAAAGATATACTTGATATCTTGCAGGATATACCTGATTAATTTTTTTCCTATATTCTATACCATCCTGTTCTGCAAAATAGCTACTATCATTTTATGCACAATTCCTTACTCTTTTACATGAATTTGTATGTTCCTTGTTACATATTCACTCTATTGTCTATACATACGTGAAATTTTCTTTCATACTTATTACTAGAGCCACATATTTTTTAAATTTTTCCAATATGACTCTTTTCCTTGAGCTAGTTTACCTTCCTTGAGCAAGTTTACCTATAATCTCTGAATATGAGATTATAATAAACACTGGCAAATGTATGTTGCTATAAACCAGTTCTTATCTTGTCTCTTTTTCATACCTCTTTACACATTACCTTTGGCCTTTATACAACCTGCACACCTGCACTGATTCTCACAGGGCTGGTACTTTAGTCCTTTGGCTAAGTTCCCTAAATAACAAACTGTATCTGGGTCTCCGGGTCTATTCTTCAGTGTCACTTGGTTACACAATGTTTGTGATTGAAATTATTTTAAGTTCTTGCTTTACTTTCTGCCTGGCGCTAGGCTAATTCAAAAAGTCTTATTTTTCCAGAGGGAACCTTTCATAAGCAATCCTCTATTTTCACTTACATAATATTCTTTCTCTGTGACATTTTAGTGAGAACAGCTTTGACAAATAAAGCATTTTAGTTGATAAATTGAGGCACCTCTCCTTTGCTTCATATACAACAAAATTTTAAAGCACCTCTCCTGGACAAGGTGATCATTCGTTCATTGACCAAGTGAATAGTAAACTGATGTGTTCATACAATTTAATTAACCGTATTTTTAAAATGAAGTTAGAAATGCCAGTAGAATGAAAATAGATGCCATCTGCCAGCCCATCCTTTCTAGCCTTTTTTCCCCATTGGGGTGAGGTGAGTCTTTACCTTGGAATATAGTCTAACAGGTATTTCTTGTCTCCCTTTTCTAGGGTAACTGGTTTGCAATGACCCTAGCCACTGCAAATAAAGCATTTCCTTTCTTTTTTTTCAAGCTTTGTAAGTAAACCGATGACAGTTATAGGCATTCTCGTTTGAGAGTTATGTAGATTATAGTCTTGCAAGTGTTTTATTATGAAATTAGTATTCATTTCTTCTTCCATTCCTATTGTATGTTACCTCAGCCTAGTAGCATCTAAGCAATGAATTTAAAATGAAAACAGTCCTTACTTTGTAAGCACTGTTTGGCTCTCCATCTGAATTGCTATATCTTTTTTAATTTAGATTCCTCCCTCCTTCAGACAACTTGACTGCTGAATTTTCTGAAAATATGCACATTGCATACTGTCAATCTTTTTTTTTCATGTATATCTAAAACCTTTCTCAACATCTTGGGCTTAATCTATATTTGTTAAAAGCACAATAGAGGGTTATTTCTCATCCAGCACACCTAACTGCTTTCTCACTTGCAACATTCCAGGTTTCTTGACTTTTCCCTGCTTCTGTAATTTTTGCTTTGTCAACTCAAAGGTGATTCCTTTAGACTTCAACAGTATTCCCCCCTTAAATGGCTAGAAAAAGAATTCTGGTTCTTCCAACTTTTCTATGGCTGAAATCAAAGAACAGGTGTTTTGTCTGTGTTTCCCAGCTCAATCAGCAAGCTTGGAGATATGCCAGTGGATTGGGAGAGTCAAGATCTGGAGTATCCTCTGCTTATCCAGTGTAATGCTGTAAGGCCCCTCCTTTACATAGACTAGAGGAGAGGTCTCCAAACTTGGCTACTTTAAGACTTGTGGACTTCAACTCCCAGAATTCTCCAGCCAGCATAGCTTTCAATTCAATTCTGGGAGTCAAAGTCCACAAGTCTTAAAGTTGCCAAGTTTGGGGACCCCTGGACTAGACCCTCTCCAACTAATACACCCACCAGACAGCAGGGCAGCGTTGTGATCAGAAAACTTTGCAGACATTGTGGGGCCAACCAGAATAGCAGGATTGTTTGCCGAGGTGAACTCCGGTCCAACCCAGACCACTCTAAGACATTTCCATTTGAGGTGCACAATGCAGTCTTGTATCATAGCTACTTTCATGTGTCCCTGGAGGAGTTGCAGAAGGAGGTGCTACACATGGCTGGACATTTTAACTTGGATCTGATTTAGTGAGATTTCTGGTGGCCACAAATTTAGGTCAAGATGTACTGGTATGTTGTAACTATCCATGCTGTCTGCCACCAAGTTGAAGGTGTTCTGAGAAAACTACTAGTTTCCTGCACCCAAAATTCTGTGTAACAGCCTTTCCAGGGATTTTATTACAGATAATTCCCTCACACCTCAAACCCGCCTCCCTAGAAAATCTATTTCCTCACTTTATGCTTTTCATATTGCTTGCACACAAGCCCTTCCTATACTTGTTTCTTGATTCCTTGCTGCCGACCTCAGACCCAACTTGTGCTTGACTTCAGCTCCTCAGAAAGACTTGCAGACATAATACTGTAGAATAAATACTAATTTAATGAATAATGCTGTAAATTTTGATTATTATTTTATAAAGGTATTTGTACCCAGATGACACACTGTTCAATTGAAGATGGAATTATTATATTAAAAAATAAAAAATAATACTTTTTTAAAAAGAAAGGCTTGCAGACAGACAGACGCATTGTGACTGCACTCCAGTTGCCAAATGCTCAGTGCTTGTCCTGGACCTTGAAACTGACTGGGAAAAAGGCAAAAGTGAATTCCACTTAGCAATCATTTAGACTGTCAGAATGATAAATGAAGAGGGGATATAGAGTAAATCCCACATTCTTTATTTACTGCCTGTTACCCTGCTGCCCTGCTATGATCAACAGTTCATGAGATTCTTAACTGAGCCCACATCTCCAACAGAAATGAGGATAGAAATACTGTGCTTGAGAAATTGGTGTAACAAAAGACATTTAATTTCTTAATTTAAAATTCAGGAACCAAAACAATTGATCAATCCAGCTGTTCTTCTACTGCTTCAATCCCTGAATTTCAAAAACACATTGCTGCATTGTAAACGCTAAATAACCTGTTACATAGCTTGAGTCATATAGTGGGTAAATTACATGTTGGTTCTAAAAATTACATGGGGATCCAGGACAAACAATGCAGATATGATCCACAACGTACTGATGAGGCACATCACATTTGAAAAAAACAACCTTTAAATATATGCACTGCATCCTTCAGAAGTAGTTTACATAACTATTATCTGCTTTCTTCTCAATATATACACATTTTAGACATACCAATAGCACTTAGACTTATACACCACAGTGCTTTACAGCCATCTCTAAGTGGTTTCAGAGTCAGCATTTCAATGCCCCTCATAATCTGGGTCCTCATTTTACCAACCCTGGAAGAATGGAAGCTGAGTCAACCTTGAACCAATGAGAATCAAACTGCCAAAATGTTGACAATCGACAGTCAGCAGAATTAGCCTGCAATACTGCATTCAAAGCACTGCACCACCATGGCTCTTCTCACATTTTTATCATCCTATCCATCAGCCCATGCTGATAAAGTTTGACTTCATTACTGGGTAAAGTCTGACTTCATTATTGGGTATAATGCCACATTGTTGGTTCTGTGACATGGAAAGATGCAAGATGTTTTCAGTTACATATGCATAAATGACCACTGGTGGCTCAGCGATTAAGACTCTGGGCTTGGCTGGAAAGCTGGCAGCTCAGGTTTGAGACCTGAGCTCCACATGATGGGATGAGCTTCCATCCTTATCCCACTCGTGCCAACCTATCAATTCAAAAACATACAAACTGTAAATAGATAAATAGGTACCACTTTGGGGAGAAGGTAACAGTGTCATGTTGACAATATGATCATGGGAAAGTCTTTGGATAGCACTGGCTTAATGGCCTTGAAACAGAGATTAGCACCTCCCCCTATAATTGACAACAATTGGCAGAGTAAAATCCACAGGGACTTTTATAATTTTAAAATTTTAATTTTATAAATTACCATCAACTCCCAAAGGACTACTCTCAGATCTGCCAAGCTGCTTTTCATTTAAGAAATAGCTATCAAAGCTTCATACATGTATTTTTTCCCCACCCAAGACTGGTGGTTTCTATCTTGGAGACAAGAATAAATATTTCAAAATGTTACATCATTTTAATTATCCTAGAAAGATAACAGTAAACTACTGATGGCTTGAATGCCATTACATTCATGGTTTCTATGCCATTACATTAAGCCTAAAATGCTAAACATTAAAAATAAGTTAAATAATATGCCGGTTTTATCATATCTAAATTCCAGAGCATCTTCCTTCTTTCTAGCAGCATGTTTATTGGAAAAATAATAATTGTGCCTCTTATTTTCCAAACATATTCTGATAAACTAAACTGTGGGATTTTTAAATGAACATTTCAAGAAAGGCAAACAAACAATGCTGACAGTGAACAGGTCCAACTGTGGTGTATCCATGCTGTCCTCACTTTATTTAAAACCAAATTCTGTAATCAACAATAAGCTGGCCATATGCATAATTACTTATGCTTATTTTATTACTTTAATTTTAAAATGAATTATTCTGTAATGCAACACAGTAGTACTGATTCCTAAACAAGACATATGGCCATATAACAGCAGTGAGTGAAGTGTAAGAAACTGTAATGAAATCTAAGATCTAAATTTATATAGTTGCCCCTGGTAATATTTCATCCTTAAATGGAAAAGTGTTTTTCTGCATGTGTGATTATGGACAACCCTGGTTTCACAGAACTTCCATTCATTCTAGCAGTTCTATTATCTCTATTATACAAAAAAATCCAGGAAGTTAAGATTCAAACTAACACAATTCATAATCTATTTCTTCTGACATTTGGAGTGAGAAGAAATAGCCTTCTGATTTCCTTAGTACAGCAGACAGAAGGTTGATTTTAGTGCTAGTCCCTCTATTTTAGATTCCAAATTCAGATTTTCATCCAAGCATTTGCTTTATACAGGATAAAGAAATCACTATTGTGCCAATACAGCATATTCAATTTAAACCAAAGGTCTGGAAACATACCAGGACTTCTTCCCGCCAAAACTGATTAAATATTTTCCAACAAAATTCACTTTTTGCTTCACTCAAACATCATAATGTGCAGTTGTTCTAGTTATGCATCCTGTCTCCCACATACTTCCGTACCTACGGTACAATAGCTGTTACTGTTACTATGGCATCAAAACGGCCATCCATAACTTATGCAATCTCCTTACCCCAAATGAAAAGGATTATCTAATACTAGAAACAAAGTTGGACATAAGATATGGTCTGTTGAAGCTGGTGAAGGTTCCTCAGCCCTAGAACAAGCTTTAAAACTGGGTGAATTTACTATGCTAAATGTAACACAAAATACTAATGTAGAGCTGTGATGCCTTCTACCTCTTTATCTGCCATGGTACATTAGACATACAGCTGCACACACACTAGACATACAACTGCAGAAAAATTGCAAGAAAGATTTTCACAATGCATTGAACATAAGGGAGAAAATCTGTTTGAGTAATGGACTGCTTAAAAATTAAAGCTCTGACAATTTATAAGCACATTTGTCATAAAAATTTGACGCCATACCCAGAAACCCCTTTTCCCCCCATTCATTTGGTTTCTCAATTTATGCAAATTTGCTTTATGCCAGTTTTTTGAGGTACACCAACCTAGCATAAAGCAAATGTTCCCCTTTGTCATTTTTAAGAACTTCAACTCTGTATTTCAGCATAGGGCTAAATATTATCTTACCTTGACAACTGATTTTTTAAAATGGCATCACAACACAGCCGCCCTTTATCAGCAAGCGTAAATGGGTCACTATGTACCCATGTTAGTAGACAGTTGGATCTTTGCCCTCAGTTACAACCGCACCTGCTGGGTGAAGTTTTTCACAGAGGCAACAATGTACAGCAAAGCAATCCCAAAACTTCCTCTGAACAACAAAATGTACCACTTCATAATTTAGAGACTGAATGGAAATAATGCCCTGACCCAAAACTTTCCTTGATTAACTATTCGTTTCTGACTAGGTTCTTTCTTACCTTGTGACATACCATCACATATAAAGTAGGATTTTTTGTACCCATAAATTACTTTCAGTTCAGCAACTCATGGGGACCAAACCTGTCTTGCAAGATACAATTACCTAGCTAGCCTACAACTATTGTGTCCAAGAAAAGGTGTTTTGGGGTTTTTTGTTGGTCTATGGGCAAAAATAAATAAGTAGAAAAATAAAATCTTTTGATGTTCTACTGACATCTGTAAGCAAAATAGGCAATTTTCAATGATGTCCCCTACTGAGTTCCTTTTGCCAAATGCTGTTTTCTAAATACTTAACTTAAAAGAATTCACAACTTGTGTTACTTTGAATATTATCGTATTTATAATAACACTTTTAGGCTGCTTAGGATCTTATAGGTATCCTTAAAAAATAAGTATGTTGAGAAATTGTAACTGGGTGGTTCATTTGCAAAGAAGCCCACATAACTAGAAAAGAAAGTCAAAGCTGTGTGGAACAGTATTCTGAGAGGTTGGGGATAGCAGACATGCCAGTTTGCCATCTAAAAAAATGGCAACTCTCCAATGTCCCTTATGGCAGCCATTTTGTGAATAGGCAAAAAACCTTAAGAAGGTCCCTTTGACCCTCTTTTAGCCCAAGTCAATCATTTTCAGAAGAGCTGAATCAAGTAGGACCTTAATTGACTCCTCTGCTATACTGGCAAAAATCTAGAAAGGCTTCACAAAAATGGAAACTTTCTAGTCATTCTGTGCCCCTTTGGAGCCACAGAAGGAGTGAAAAGGCCCCCCCAGAAGGAATGGCAATGCCTCCCAATTCTGGAAACACCAACCAGTTTGTGCCACTTATTTTTTTTTTCTTTTTCTCAAAGGTAGGTAGATAGGTAAGTCCTGTCAAGAGCAGAAAAAGAAGTGTAGGCCTCCCAGCCCATTTTGAAATAACTGGGAGGACTGTAAACATGCCATTGGATGACTAATTGGGATATCACTGGCTGTGCATGGAATGGAAGAAAGTAAGCTGAAGATAATACGGAACATATTTCTTTGTGAGTTCAATTTGACAGTTATTATATAATATCTATAAAATTGTGGTAAGGATTTAATTCTAACTATAATAAGAATCTATTTATTTATTATCCTGTCTTTATTGTTTTTATTATCCCATCTTTATTGTTTTTACTTTATTGGCAACAAACATATCCACCGCACTTTCCTATTTTCCCTATAACAACAACCCTATGATGTATGTATGTATGCATGCATGTATGTATCCATCCATCCATCCATCCATCCAATATCACACCTTTATTGTTTTTACAAATGACTCATGGCAAGAAACATATCCACCACACCTTCCTATTTTCCCTATAACAACAACCCTATGAGGGTGGCTGGACTGAGACAGAATGACTGGCCCAGAAACACCCTGCTGACTTTTATGGCTAAAGCAGAAATTGAACTCAAGGGTTTCCTGCTTTCTAGTCTTCTGCCTTAAACACTACACCAAACTCTTATAAAAATAATTCAGTATGTTTGCAAAATCAGCTCAGCTGGCATTATTATATATTGTTAATTTGAGGCCTTCAATTAAGCCGAGGCCTACACCAACTTTAGGGCCTAGTTGTCCTCCTCTCACAAAACCTTTCCAGCACCTGAGACAGCCGAACATAATAAATCTTATTGGGAAAGAAATCAAAATGTGGGTTTAGGTTTAATTTACAGTATTATTTAAAAATGGAATACTGTAGTGTATTACTTTTTTGGAAATCATGGAGATGAAATTTTCTTTCCTTTTTTTTCTCTCTTTTCTATATTTTCAGTTTATTTACATTTTGTTATATAAACTTAGTAGTTTTAGCTTAAATGAAATGTCCTTTAGGAATTTTGTTTGCAACTGTTATGAGTTGTATCATCTTTGTTACCATTTATATTGATATAAAAATTCAATATATTCAAAAAAAACTTTGGATAACCTTGCAAGAGAAACATTACCACTAAATCTTATCTTGCGGATCAAAGCATCCTTTGAACTTAAGTACCTCTTCTTTCATGCAAGCCATCTGATTTTCTATGATGCATTAAAATATTTTCTTTTCCAAAGGCAAGGCAGCCCATCTGTCTGTACCTTTGAACAAGCTGATAGGAGTAAATGGTGAGAAAAACCACCCCTATTGCCTGTGCTCTGCCTCAGAGCAACATGCCAGATTTTTTCTTCATCATTTCCTTGCAAGAAAGTCCTGCCAATAACCCAAAACACACATTCTGCAAAAAGGTGTGGCTGAAGTATTTTGTTACAGATTACAAAACTCTAAAATGCATTCGAGAATATATTATTTTTTTGGCCACAATGCATTTGTTCTTTTATAAGACAGGAACTCGAGGCAAAAAACTGCCAAGAGAGAAATCTGATTTTTGCACTCTTATACTGTGCAAGAATGCAATATTATATTGAGTAAATTATTGCTAGAGTTAAAGTCAAAATGACATTTTACCCTAGACTCCTTTAGTTAGTATCTATTACAGTCTGACCTTGTGTATATAATTTCTGTATTGAAAGACACATGTTCACAAAGTTGATATCATATATGTGTATATAAAGCTATATATAACTTAAGAAAACAAAGCTATATTACTTTCAATTTTTGTTTAATTCATTGACACTTGTTTCATTTATGTTTTCAACTAGAAGTCTAAAAACATAACATTTGTTGATTCAGTTTACTAATGAATCAAAAACTCCTACTCTTTTTTTTTTTGAAGTATTTGATCTTCGTGCAAATCAGGTAAAATACTGAAAATATGCATAATGCATATAAAGTCACAAACCACACAAGAACTATAGCTGTTACCTGATTCTTAGGACATATAGGAACTCCCTCAGTTATGCAGTAATTTATACTTTGACCAGCAAAGACAAATCTCATATTTTAGAGATCTTCAATGCAAAGGCTGAGCATAGAAATGTGGCTGTAACAAACTAACTTATAAATAGTCCTTGACTTATGGCCACAATTGAGCCTCAAATTTCTGTTGCTAAGTGAAACATTTGTTAAGTGAGTTTTGCTCCATTTTATGACCTTTCTTGCCACAGATGTTAAGTGAATCAATCCAGTTAAATAAGTAGCATGGTTGTTAAGTGAATCTGAATTTCCCATTGACTCTACTTGTGAGGAAGTCACATAAAGGTGATCACATGACCCCAAGACACTACAACTGTCATAAATATGAGTAAGTTTGCAAGAGTCTGAATTTTGATCACATGACCATAGGGATGTTGCAATGGTCATAAGTGTGAAAAATGGTACTCACTTTTTCAGTGCCATTGTAACTTTAAACGGTCACTAAATGAACTGTCAGTATTTTATTTTTAAAGACTTATGTTTAGGCAAAGTCACGATTTTGCATAACATGGCTAGAAGAAACCATTACAATGAATTATGCATATGTCTGAGAATGATGGAGACTGCTTTTAACTCTTAGTCCTTAAAACCTGTGCTTATTTCTTTCTATTAAAGAAGCAGAAAATTAGACTAAGACAAGCTCTCAAACTGTGGGTTGAGACCTCCCAGTGTGGTCATTAGCAACTGGGTTCTCTCTCTCTCTCTCTCTCTCTTTAAATGATCAGCTTTGCCCAGGCAGAATAGGGCCTTATTTCAAACTGGTTTGTCTTTGCTCCTTACTTTGCCTGCATAGCCTCAGTGGACACTAATGACATTGCAAAGCCTGAAAAGACTTGTGATATAGATTAATATTTAATTCGTAGAAGTGTTATACTTCTTGTCTGAACTCCAACTAATGGGGGGAAAACAATTTTATTCATTTAAGTTACAGAAAATTCATTTATGATTTTAGGGCGTTGCAAAGTTTCAAAGTTGCTGACATAGAAGATTTCAATAATTTAATAGATCAACTGCATAGCCAATGTTAATGGGCTAATAGAAGTATTATGTACTATGTTAAACTGCAGCTGGCTAATTGGTGGCTCAGTGTGGCTATAAACCTGGTCAAAAGCTGGTTAACATATATTCAGTTAATTGAAGATGCCCTGGATTGAGCCAAATGGAGATGTTTTGCCATTAAGCAGACCCTGCCATGGCAAGGGAATAATGTTAGGAAGACAAAGATTGTTCAGTTAATTATGGACTAACAGTTTGTGCAAATACAACCCTTGCCTCGCCTAATGAAATATGCTGGACTAAACAGAATCCAAGAATATTATCTACTATTACAAATACTCTGTCCTGTGGTTCAGTAGTAGCATGATAAAAGCAGGTTTCTCTGCATATTGAGCTGTTCCTTATATTAAAAGCTTGGCACAATGAGGCAGCTGCCACATGGAACTAATTAAAGCATCAAGTATCTACAGAGTGGGTTTTTCTTGTAATATGTTTCACATAATAAATCTGCCCTTATCCTGTCACAGATATGATGCCAGCAAATGGCGCTGTCCATACTAACAGTGTACAGGATACATTAAGGTCACAGATAGGGAGGGTTGCCTGGCTTTGTTGCCCTGAGCTCTTAGCAAATGTCAGATATCCATACTTATTTAAATGGCCACCTTAGATGTCACCTGTGACCCTGACAAAACGGTGAGCGAAGCATATGAGATTACACTCATGGTGCAAACCACCTACTTGTTGCCTCTTTAAAAGTGAAAGCATCACTTTAAAAATGTTAAACTCCTTTAGGCATGGGTTGTCCAAAGAAAAGAGGCTTCCAGAACATATTCATGCTATACAAGGTGCAAGTGGGGAAATGCCCTTTTTTATTTATTTATTTTGCATTTCAAATGGCAGGTTTTCTTTAAGCCGGTTACAGATTTTAAAAAGAAGGAAGAGCAACATTTCAGTCCAAGCGCTCTGCTCCGTACCTCCTGCAAGGTTGCAATCTCTCCAAAATAAGCCTTCAGAAGGCTTACCAGAAGGCTTGCCAGTATTATGTAAAGCACTGCCACATGTCAGTGGGTGTTGGGAGAGCTTCCTGCCAAAGAATCCCCCCCTTTCTAGTACGAATAAAACACGGAACAGACTACCGAGACTACCGGTATGTTGCAAGCCTGAGTCCCAGAGGGCTTCTCGCTCTCCGTCCGCCGCGAGACCCGGGGAAAACCTGCTTATTCCAAGAACGACGGGCAGGGAAAAGGGGACATTTCCGTACTGCGCTGCAAAGCAGGAAGGGCTGTTTCTGGTTGGCGTTTGCAGCCGCGTCCCACATCTGGAAAGACCGCTTCTCGACCTAAGCTGCCAGCTCTCCCCCTATCTATTAACGGCAGCAGCACAGAGGTCAGTCGCAGGGAAAGCTTTGTTCTGGGAATAAAGGCCCAAAGATCCTTGCGGAAGATCGCAACTCATCGCCACCCGTTTGATTCCACTGTTTGTTTGATTCGCGGCGCGTGGAATCCGAGGCAAAATTAACCGCGCGGCCTCTTTTCTAGGGCGAAGCAGCACTTGGGGAGCTCCAAAGAGGAGCGGCCCGAAACCTGAGCTACTTTTTCAAAAAGGACAACAACCGCCAACTCGTGACAAGGGCTTTCTTAACTTTGCGCGCACACACACACCTCCCCATGCCGAGGGTTCAAACGGCCGACGCGGCCGCTCGCTTTTTGCAAAACAACTCCAAGCTGCTCTGCTGTCACTTACTCGGCGCCTGCTCTGCCCTGTTCTATATTTGCATAGTCAAACGTAAACCAACCCCCACCCCTCTCTCTTCCCTCGTAAACTTTCTCCTGCAACTTACTCTGCTTGGAGGGGAGCAGGAGGGAGCAGAAAGGAGTAAAAGGAGAAGTCCGGACTAAGCTACCTGCTGCAGGAGTCCAAGGGAACCGAAGAGTGGCCGACGAGCTCACCTCAGCAGTCCAGACGGGTGGCAAAGACGCCGCCGCCGCCGCCGCCGTCAACCAGCCAAACCAAGCCAGCGCCAGCTTCGCCCCTTGCGGAAGGATTCTGGGAAGGCGTCACTTCCTAGAAGTGGTAGATTCCGAAATCAGCTTTTTTGCAAGTCGCTGCCACCTCCTCGCGGTGCCCGGTTCCTCTGTCTCGACCGGTCGCGTGAGAAGGTGCAGGACGTATTAAGATGGTGGGCGGTGATTATCGGGAAAAGGAAGGACGTTTTCGTATCGATAGTAGCTCTTGGGAGTCCTTAAGCCGAGTTCGGCATGCCTGGCTGAAGCGCCTTTTAATCTTGAGCGACGAGTCCAGCTTTGCGCCAGTCCTGCTAGAACTTGACGCTGGCAAGCGCCCCAGTCGAGCCGAGTTCCTTGGCACGTGAGACAGACAGTCCTGCAAGCACTGCCCTCCCTCCTTTCAGTTTTGATCAAGATTATTAATTTAAAACGATTGCTGCCTTTCTGCAATTCAAATCCGGCTGAGTCATTTACTGCCTGCTGCCTAATGCGTTCTTCCTCAACTTGACAGCTCTCTAGGAGTGTTGGAAGTATCATAGCCAGAAATTTAGGGGAGATCTAGACCCAGCATCTGGAAGGTGCCAGGTTGGGGAAGTTTGGTCTAATGTTAGACCCCCACCTGATGTCACTTCTGTAAATGAGATTTCCTGTGCTTTAATTTGTTTTTGTGCTGTATGTTCAGGTCAGGATCCTGTATCCTTGCAGGCAAAGAGACAGAGAGGATGTAGATGAAGTGCATATATTAGCCTAATGTGCTGTGCAAATCAGTCATATAAGGTTATGGCTTGTCTGTTGTGTGAACCAAGAACATTTGGATGAGTTGATCGTGTGTTGTGTGAATATAGCCAAGTAATTCTGCCTACTATTCCGTATCTTTCCTATCCGTTTTCAAAATGAGGGAGCCAGAATGACTATCAACAACCTGAACATGTACTTTTATCCTTTCTCTGGGTGTATTCATACAACAACTCTTCTGGGTTGTGCACCAGTTACACCCGTTCCTTGACCAATAATCCCTACTCACAATCACTAATGCCTTAGTCATTTCCCATTTTGACTATTGTAATGTGCTCCACATGGGGCTGCCCTTGAAGAGCATCTGGAGGCTCCAGTTGGTGCAAAATGCAGCAGCCCGCACTGTTTTGTGAAGAGCCCGGTGTGCACATGTATCACCTCTCCTGTGGGAGCTGCACTGGCTGCCAATTTGTTTCCAGGTGCAATTCAAGGTGCTGGTTGTCACCTTTAAAGCCCTTCATGGCTTGGGATCAGGCTATCTGAGGGACCGTCTCTTGCCAGTCACATCTACCCCACCTATCAGAATGGAGAGGCAGGGAATGTTGCGGGTCCCATCCTTGAGGAAGATACACCTGGTGGGACCCAGAAGAAGTGCCTTCTCCATGGTGGCTCCCTCCCTCTAGAACATCATTCCCCCAGAGATTAGATTGGCCCTCACTGATTCTGTTCCGGAAGGCATTGAAGACCTGATTCTGCCAACGGGCCTGGGGAACCCACAGCGGGATGGAGCCCATTAAATCGCTCATGTAATCTGCTGTCAGTGGGGG
>JANHFN010006506.1:229284-243419 GCA_032468175.1 Toxicocalamus goodenoughensis | reverse complement strand
CACAAACGGCCCAAGGAGCTGCTGATCCAGTTCTACAGAGGAAGGATGGAGTCTGTCATCTGCACCTCTGTAACTGTCTGGTTTGGCTCTGCAACCCAACAGGACAGACACAGACTTCAGAGAGTAATTAAAACTGCAGAAAAAACAACCTGCCTTCCATGGAGGACCTGCATACTGCACGAGTCAAAAAGAGGGCTGGGAAAATATCTACAGACCCCTCATATCCCAGACATAAACTGTTTCGACTTCTTCCCTCAAAATGACGCTATAGAGCCCTGCACACCAGAACAACTAGACACAAGAACAGTTTTTTCCCAAATGCCATCACTCTGCTAAATAAATAATTCCCTCAACACTGTCCAACTATTTACAAACTCTGCACTACTATTACTTTTGATCTGCTCATCGCTCCTTAACACCCATCCCCTCCCACTTGTGATTGTAGGACTGTAACTTTGCTGCTTGTATCCTTACGATTTATAGTGACTGTTTCCTAGTATGATTTGATTTCTTATTGTACCCTATGATTATCATTAAGTGTTGTACCCGATGATTCTTGACTCTTGACAAATGTATCTTTTCTTTTTATGTACCCTGAGAGCATTTGCACCAAGACGAATTCCTTGTGTGTCCAATCACACTTGGCCAATAAAAGAATTCTATTACTATTCTATTTTAGCTCAGCTGAGGCGTGGTAATCTGTCCTGCCATGCAAATCAGCCAGAGGTGATATTTTTCGGTTCTCTGAACTGGTCAAAATTACCACTACTGGTACAACAGAACCAGTCCGAACCGGCTGAATACCACCTTTGAAGTGGATCCCTTTTATTTCAAGGCAGTTATTCTCCCCAGGTTTTCTCTCTCTATCTATCTAGCCCTCTTGAAAGAAATCTGACTTCTCCAGTTGATCAGTTGCTAATTAACTCTGTTCAATTTCCCACCCACTGGCTCACTCGACTGCTCTACACATGGGAGGCTTTGCAGGACAGAGGAGACACAAACTCAACCAACCAGATCAGTCTTGGATGCCTACAGGGCTGGATAGGATTCGGAGATGGGAAACTTCCATCTCGAAGTGCCGTAGGATACCTGAGTTCACAGCAAGCCATCTTGTTTTCAAGCACCGGTTATTAAAAGGACTTATTATACCATTTGGGGAGAAAAACGGGCAATTCTTTGCCTGTCAAAGGTCTGCACTTCGTACCTTCTCAGCCATCTTCCTGTTTTACCAAGAAACCCTGCTGGTTCCCGGTGTAAAGTTTTTTTTATCTTTTCCTGTTTTGCAAACAAGCATCCTCTCTTCTTCCTTGGTTGCTTGCCACGCAAGTCTTTTTAAACCTCCAACTTGAAGGGTCTCGCATAGGGAATCTGTTCCCTGCCTCTGATCTGCATCCCTGCTTGGTGGATGCTGTGGGGGTGAGTGGCAGCTCTTTGAACCTAGATAGAGCTGCTTTAAATCAACTCAGGGGAAAATTTGTTCACCTCTCAATGGGAAATTGTTTCTTAACGAGAGGGCCTTGGGAAATTTGAGTTCTTCTCTCTTTCAGCATCAAAGAAAACCACTCTTAACTACCCTGCCTATTGTAGGATGAACGTATCTGAGCTGCAAAATTTGAGATGTCCATTAGATGGTAGCAGAAAGGTACAGAAAGTGAACACTCTTTGCTGCCACCTAGCGCTTTACAATGCCAATGTGGCCGCCATGGCTAGCTCTCAACCTTATTTCTTTGATTGGCTTGCCCACTAGATTCGTTGCGCTCTAGATGTGCTGGATCTACAGTTTACTATTCCTAGGAATTTTGGACACTGTTGCCAAATCTAGTAGAATAACAAACGAGTCCTTCGGGAGAGGGGCGGTATATAAATCAAAATAAATAAATAAATAAATTAGCACTTTGACTTATATATCACTTCACAGTGCTTTTACAGACCATTCTAAGCAGTTTACAGAGTCAGCCTCTTGCCCCCAACAATATGGGTCCTCATTTTACCGACCTCGGAAGGACAGAAAGCTGAGTCAACTTTGAGCCCTGAAACTCAAACTACCAAACTGCTGGCAGTCAGCGTTCAGCAGAAGTAGCCTCCTGTATTGCCTTCGAACCACTGCACGACCTCTAGTAACCTGGTTAAACATTCCAAGGGACGTCTCTGGGATATTCTGAGGTCTCTGTTAGATTAAACTGCAGCAGTATTCATTTTAAAAATCAATTTAATTATAAATAGTATAACGCTCAGCATAAAAGCTATTAGGGATGTGCTGAGAAGGCTGACATAATGTCACATGGAAACCTTCTGGGGGAGGTACGAGATCTTAAAGTGGCTCTGGGAAAGTGGAGCCAACAACCATGGGAAAGACCAAGGAACTGGAGAGTGGATTGGTTCCTTGGAAGCTCTCGAGTAAGGAGAAGAAGGGAGATTGGCCACATGTACTCCGGACGGCAGCTCCTCATGAAGAGACGACAGGACAATAGTTTTCTATGGGTTTGAGTGCCACAAGACAATGGGATTGGTCATTTTACTCACAACCATGACTGAGTCTTTTAAAGGACATTCAGTTTGTAAGTGTCCCTGTCCAATGACTTTCAGAAATTGCTCTTTAACTACTTGTAAGATATTAAAAACTTTTGAAAAGGCGAGTTTGATAGTGTTGGGTGACTCTGCCTTTAATCCTGAATGGAAGAAAAATTTAATCATAAGCTTAACCATTTAAAGATGAGGAGATAAACAGTAAAACACTAAATAAGGTTTTGATCCTAAAAAGTTACAAATGGACTAAGGCAGAGGTGATATTCAGCAGGTTCTGACTGGTTCTGGAGAACCGGTAGCAGAAATTTTTAGTACTTTCCGTCAATAAGTAAGGCTCCATATTTTTTATGTTGTTTACCATAGTTGCACAACAGATTGTGGCCCGTGGAACAATTCTAATCAATTATTGGCGCCCGGTGTGCTTCAACCAAAATTTAATTAGAAATTCTTTCCTGACCTGGCATATCTCCGCTGTATAATATGATAGTTTCAGCTTTGAAATGGCAGCGCTGTTCATTAAAAATAACTAATAGCTACAGGGTCTCAAGATGTAAATGTTCATTTTCTTAATGGGGAGGGGAATCAGGGGCAGGTTGAATCTACCAGTCCAAATTCATTTTGGGATCGCTGCCGGATGACTCCAGTTTCCCAGATCCATATTTAATTAACATGATGATGATTATTATTATTGTCCTGATATTATTTTTTCCATTATAATAAAAGGGATGTTTAAACAGTCAGTGCAAACATTTTGATCCTACTCAAAAAAACCTCCCCCACCATAAAATATTATAACAAGCTGGCAGGGCGCTGGTGGAAGCACTTAATTTATTCTAATCTTTTTCATAATAAATGGCTTGGAAGGCAAGACAGAAGGTAGATTTCACAGTAAATGGCCATTAGTAGCACATCTCCCGCTAATGTTCAATGCGAGGCAGTCAGAATGTGAGGCGCGAATGAAATTGGACTGGAAGGATGGATGAGAAATCGGAGCATGATGAAATCTTCCTTCCTACCCAACCACTGGCTTGGAAGATCTTTCAAGATGTTTGCTTTGCATGAAACTTGAGCTTTTGTTTAAAAAAAAACCCAATCAGATAAAAACTGACCTAATGAGCATGTAAGAAGCAATGGATGGAAACTAATCAAGGAGAGAAGCAAGCTGGAAATAGGGAGAAATTTTCTGACTGTGAGAACAATCAACCTGTAGAACAGTTTGTCTCTAGAAGTTGTGGGTGACCCATCACTGGAGGTTTCTAAGACGAGATTGGACAACCATTTGTCTGGAATGGTGTAGACTAGGGCGGGCTGCTAAGGGTTCGCCTGGGTTTGGGTGGATCTGTAGCTAACGTTATGGCTGTGTGATGACCCAAAGGGGTGTGGCACTAAAGCAACAAAGTCACAAAAGTAGGTTAAGTTCCTTAAATTCCTCCAACTTGGCCCCCAATGTCCAGTTATCATTGGCCGGAGAAAAAACTCTCCCAAAAACAGTCTTTAAAGAAAAGAAATTCAGTCCAAAGTACATCTAAATTATAAATAAAAACCAACACAAACCACACTGTGGCAATTAATGAGACAGGGCAGGATAAGGAATTGCAGAACTCCAAAGATAACAAAACACACACACTTGGGAGGACGCAACAACCCAGATAAGACTTGACAAACAAAGATAATGCATGTTTTGCTTCCAGCAAGGTGCTGTGCGCAAACATCCTTTTTAAATCCTGTTTTCCCAGCTGCAGCTAATGAAGGGAATCAGGGCCCTTTTCTCCCCCGTAACTCATGTAACTCACATTGCTCCTTTTTCCATTCCTCCCTGCATGCCCTAGGATGCAGAGGGGATGGGCCTGGGTCTTCTTCTGAAGGCCCAGCCAGACTATGCCCTTCCCCAGTTTCCTCCACAGCCACCGGAGCCACACTCCCGCTCCCTGTCAGCTGCTCAATCTCCCTCTCAGAATCGGATTCCAGGAGGGGCATGACAGGCTGGTTCAGCAAACTGAGTCAAACCGGCCTCCTTGCAAATCAGAAACATCCCTCCGAAAGCATGCTTAGGTTTGAAACAACTTGGGAGAAGGAATTTCGAAGTTAAGATGGAACCCCAAGGACCTAAACCAGTTGAGGAGAACTAGAATCACTCCGCCCTGAGAGCTTTGGACTAGAAGTAGGATTCTGTGTTTGATGTTCTAATCTAGGTCAAAAGAAACTTCAAGAAAGGACTTCAAAAAGTAAGGCTTTAAAGGATGTAGGCACTGCTGTCCTGCAGGCTATTTTTGACCTGGTGGCACTCCTGATGGGACTTTGAAGAAGGACCCCTCAAAGAAATAATATTTCAGTTTCAGTTTCACAGCCCCAAGCAGCTTTAGTACAGAATAGTTGAGCTAAGCCACGCCCAGGCTCCTTGCTATCTCCTTCTTGCTCACGCAGCAAATATTCTTTCAGTTTCCAAACAGCCCTCAACTCTCTCACACACTGACAGGACGCTAGTGAGATGAATACCGACGGATGCTGGGAGGCAGAGGCAGAAATTTTTCCCCCTTATTTTCCTCCCAAAAAACTAAGCCCGACCACGTAGTTTCATAGCAAAGCACGGGTATCAAGCTAGTATTAAGTTATATACCATAAACTTCAAAACTAGCAGTTCTATTTAGAGGCTGTTTTTTTTAGGGGGGGGGGTAGTATAACATCAAGCTTTGCTGGAATGATGTGTCTCTACAGCATTTTGAACCCACAATATTTATCTTCAATCATTCTCTGAGTCACAATCCAATCTCTTTGTATGAAAAAAAAACAAAACACAAAATCTAGCACAAATTAAGAAAAGGGGAAGTAGCCACAAAATCGTTCCCAAATTAGTAGTTAAACAAAGCTACAGTTTTGATGCTGTTTCTGCATCAAAACTGTAGAATAATTGCTTTTAACAAGCCTATTGGAGACTCATACAGGAAATAATATGTAGAGATGTTCATTTTGGCTTCAGTAACAGTTTGCATTTCATATTTCCTGTAATCCAATATTGACTTAATCATTCTTAGCTGATGTCTGACAGACGTTTATAAGCTGATCATCTAAAAGTACACCATTCTCCTTTCCTGTCGGGCGTCTCTACATCCAATGTAGATTTACACAAAGTAAACTTGCAGCCTGGGTGTCTGAACCACCTGTGCAGTTTCTCATTTAACTTCTTTCTGCTGAGGACCAAGCAAGGGATTCATTACTGTCAAAGTTCCCTCCTTGTCAAAATCCATTACCTGTCAAAAGACACCTGAGGGCAGGACAAGATGGGATAAGTGAAAGCTTATTAAAGAGAAAACTGACCTAGAAGTAAGGAACTTTTTCTGACTCAGAGAACAATTAATCGATATGGAATGGCTTGTCTTCTTTGAATTGTAGTCTCTCCATCACAGGAGGATTTCAGAAACAGACCTGGGCAACCATTGGACTGGGGTGGTATAAATTCTCCTGCCCTGAGCAAGGGTTGGACTAGAAGACCTTCAAGGTCCCTTCTGTTATTCTGTTTTTTCTGTGCATTAGTTAGAGCAAGGGTCTGCAACCTTTAGAAAAGACCATTTTTATTATTATTATTATTATTACCTTTATTGTCAGAATACAACATGTGTACAATGAGATTGTCTGAGCCTCCCAACATGCACATACACCTCCAACACAACTCACAGTGAGGACAGAAATCCTTCACCCAGTCCCAATCTTATTACACCATGTGACCTTGTTGCAGAACACGCCGGCCCAACAAGTCTACCCTACTATGTTGACATGAAGTTATTTTCTGTTCAGGAGTCTGAAACGGCCACGGGTAGAAACTGTTCTTCAGCCTGTTGGTGCGGCTGGCTATGCTCCTCTATCTCCTACCCGGAGAAGTGCTGACGGGGTGTGATTTTCCTCATTCTTCTAAGGCAGTGAGCCCTAGCAAGGTCATCTAGTGGTATCAGGGAACAGCCCACAATGTTTTGTGCTGTGCTCACCACCCTCTGTGGTGTCTTTCTATCCGTGGCCATCAAGCCAGCATAAGAACCTGTAATGCAATGTGAGAGGATGCTTTCTATAGTGGATCGGTAAAAGGAGGCCATCGGCCATTATTCTACTTTATTCTTTCGCAAGACCCTCAGGAAATGGAGTCTCTGTTGGGCCTTTCTGGCCACCTGGGTTGGGTTGATCTTCCAGGTGAGATCTTCGCTGAGGTAGACTCCCAGGAATTTAAAGGAGGAAACTCTCTCCACACAGCCCCACCCCACCCCGATGTAAAGTGGAGTGGGTTCGTCTCTCTTCTTCTGGAAGTTTAACACCCACAATGGTCCTAACCGGAAGGGCCCTCTCCCCCCCCCCCCATTCAATTCTGGAGCTGGCTGGAAGTCCAGTTCCCCCACCATAGTCTCCTCCTAGTGCGGCGTCTTTTTTCCTCTACCTATCTTAACCGAAAACCCTATCAATTGTGGAGCCGACCGGAAAACCCACCCCTTGCCATAGAGAGTCTCCTTCCGGCGTGCTATGCTTCCCCTCTCCTCCAACTGGAAGTTCCTCTCAAAATTGTGACACTGACCAGTAACAGGGAGCTGCAGCAGAGGGATGAAAGAGCCACAGGCGGCTCTGGAGCTGCAGGTTGCCGACCCCTGAGTTGAAGAAACGGCTTGCCTCCAGACGTTGTGTACTCCATCAGTGGTGGTTTTCAAGAAGAATATTTGTGCAGGATGCAAAAAAAGTATCCAGCCTTGAGTAGAGGGTTGGGATAGAAGACCTCCGAGGTCCCTTCCAGTCCTATGACTCTATGTTCTACATACTGTACGCCAATAAACTACATTTATTAATCTCTGTGGTTCTAATGCTCTACTGATGCAGCCTTACCCTAGATCAGAAGGGCAAGGAGAACAGACTGTTAGAATAGAACAACAGAGTTGGAAGGGACCTTGAAGGTCTTCTAGTCCAACCTCCTGTCTAGGCAGGAAACCCTACACCACTTCAGACAAATGGTTATCTAACATCTTCTTAAAAACTTCCAGTGTTTGAGCATTTATAACTTTTGGAGGCAAGTTTTTCCACTGATTAATTGTTCTCACCGTCAGGAAATCTCTCCTTAGTTCTAAGTTGCTTCTCTCCTTGATTAGTTTCCATCCATTGCTTTTTGTCCTGCCTTCAGGGGCTTTGGAGAATAGCTTGACTCCTTCTTCTTTGGGGCAACCCCTGAGATATTGGAAGACTGCTCTCATGTAACCCCTAGTTCTTCTCTTCATTAAACTAGACAAACCCAGTTCCTGCAACTGTTCTTCATGTGTTTTAGCCTCCAGCCCCCTAATCATCTTAATTGCTCTTCTCTGCACTCTTTCTAGAGTCTCAACATCTTTTTTTACATCGTGTCGACCAAAACTGGATGCAAATATTCTAACTGTGGCCTTACCAGCATTATGAAGTGGTATTAACACTTCACGTGATTTTGTTTTAATCTTCTCTCCTCAGTATCTCCGTTTCGTTGGCCAATTGCTATTTCTTGGAGATTTCTCTCTCTTTGGCTCACTCCTAGCTTCACTGAAATGCAACGGCACAGATGGTGCTCTTTCCATCGCATAATGAAGGGAACGAAAGTTTGATTTATCTGCCTCTAATTCAGCATCTGACAGGCAGAAGTTCCACCGTGGTTTTATAGGGTGATGCGATAAGGATATGCGATGCCACTTGTGCTGCTTGAGACCATCATATCACGACATGATCGGGCTGATGACATTCATCTCGGTGGTCACTTCATGAATAATAAGCCATGAAAGAGCCAGTTTGGGGTAGACGTAAAAGCACGGGGCTAGGAAAAGAGTTCTAAATCACCTGCAAAGGTAAATGTTCCCCCCGCACATACGTGCTAGTTGTTTTCCAGCTCTAGGGGGCATTGCTCATCTCCATTACAAAGCCAAAGAGCCAGCACTGTCTAAAGATGTCTCCATAGTCATGTGGCCGGCAGGACTAAATGCCAAAGGCGCATGGAGTGCTGTTCCCTTCCCACCAAAGTGGTCCCTATTTTTCTACTTGCGTTTTTACATGCATTGGAACTGCTAAGTTGGCAGGAGCTGGGACAAGGAATGGGAGCTCGCTCCGTGACACGGCGCCAGGGATGCGAACTGCCGAACTGCTGACCTTTCTGATCGACAAGCTCAGCATCTTAGCCACTGAGCCACCATATCTCACAAAAATCACCTGTGGTTCATTCCAATTTTATCTCTCAGCCCAATTTATCGATCATCCCAATATATCACTGAAGGGAGAAAGGAAAAACGTTCTGCCTCAAAAGATGGGATAGAAATTCATATCAATAAATTCACATTTCATGGTGTTGCTTCCAATCATGTTGGTTTTGGAGTGTCAACTGGTATATGGCCCCGTGAAAAATGCAAGATAACGGGTTAACAGAGTTGGAAGGGATCTTGTAGATCATCTAGTTCAACCCCACCCCACCCACCCAAGCAGGAGACCCTATACCATTTCTGACCAATGGCAGACCAATCTCTTCTTGAAAGCCTCCAGGGATGAAGCTCCCACAACTTCCGAAGGAAACTTCTGTTCCACGGGTTGATTGTTCTCATTGTTAGAAAGTTTCTCCTTATTCCCAGGCTGAATCTCTCCTTGTTCAGTTTCCATCCATTATTCCTTGTCTGGCCTATAGGAGCTTTAGAAAATAGCTTGACCCCCTCCTCCCTGTGGCAGCCCCTCAAATATTGGAAGACCACTATCATGTCTCCCCTGGTCTTCCCCTGGTCCTACAAAAAGTATTAACCAACTTTGAATCTTTCCAAAAGAATCCAGCCAAAAAATCAGAATGGATTTTGACTAGAATGATAATGCTTAATTAATTCCATCCTTGAAACCCTTTCTTCTTCTTCTTCTTCAGATTGATCCACACCTTGTAGATGGACACCTTTCCTATTTCCTGGGTGCAGCTGGCTTGACTGGGCTGACAACTTTGCTGGGAATCAGAGAGAAAGGACATGTATCTCCAGGTTCTAATCAAACCTTGGTTGTCAGTGGAGCTGCTGGTGCTTGTGGCTCTCTGGCTGGGCAGGTAAGATGCTATAAGCTCAGTCTTAAGGGTTGTTGTTAGAAAAGTGATTGTTCTGCCTATGAATCTCAAAATTTGTATTATTGGGATTTACAGGAACCATTATATTTTTTTCTTAGAAATAGGCAGACTTTATCATGGGATATATATGCAGCATCTAGTCCCCCCTGCCCCTGAATTGACTTATTTGGCAGAAAGCCTGAAGACATAGTTCAAAGATGCAAGAGTACCCTAAGCTTTGCAGAGGTAAAAGTGCCCCTTTTATCCTGAAATCATCTCTGTCTCCAATCAAGCCAATATTCCCAATTTTGGGAAGACTTGGGAGCATGGGTGCAAGTCTTAAACACCGTTTTAAAACTCTCCAAACCAAAGAAAAAGGTCTAAAGATTTTGGCCCCATCCTTTCTATAAGATCATGACATCACTAGTCACACCCCCTGTGGTCCTTGGGAGCCTTTATTTTATCTTTTTTTAAATTAAAAGTTTTTTAAAAGTACTGACTTTAATCCCCAAATTTTAAAAATTGCTCACCTCCGTTTAGTCTTGCTTCCACCTCACATGCTATTTGGAACAGGAAGAGAGCTTCTATTGGTGCCAACAGTCTGGCACCATCTATCTTGCTGATAGATGGGAGGATCACTGCTTTCATTTGAGAGTATGACAAAGAAGGGCAATGGGTTAAAATTGCTTTTACCCATTCCATGATTATTGTCCAGTTTGGTCTTCTCTCTCTCTCTCTGCTGGCTCCTTGAGAGAAAGGATGCATACAATGGTTATTTTGTAACTGATAGAAGATATAGATTCACCTTTTAAAAAAACCCTTGTGCTGCAAGACCAGTGATTGCAAAAAGCTGACTTTTTGTAATGGTTTTCTGCTTTCAAAGATAGGTCTCCTGGAGGGCTGTTCTAAAGTAGTTGGCATTTGTGGCACAGATGAAAAATGCAATGTTTTGGTCTCTGAAATGGGTTTTGATGCTGCAATCAACTATAAGAAAGAGAATGTGGCACAGCAGCTGCACAAATTTTGCCCAGATGGAGTGGACGTCTATTTTGACAATGTTGGTGGAGACATCAGTGATACAGTAATAAGACAAGTGAGTGCGCCTCATCTACTTTAGACTCTGTTCAGGCATTTGTGTGGATGCTGGGAGAGGGCAAGGTGTGGAGAAAAAAATATATCATGTTCAGTCCCACTCGTGCTCCCTATATTAAACTTGTTTTGGCTTTAATGTGAGTTTAGCTCTTCACAGGATCTAGGCCCCAAATACTGCAGGGACCCAGATAGATGGAAATTGGAGAAAAGGCAGGAACATATGCAGAAACCTTTTATTTTCCTCATTTTGAGCTCCCCATGAGTCCTTGTGCTGGTCCGGGATGCAGTGGTGTGAGAAGTCATCAGGGATGGGATTCTACCAGTTTGGACCGTTTCTATAGAACTGGTTGTTATGATTCTGCGCAGTTTGGAGAATTGGCAAATTGTACCCCTGGCTGACTCCTCCCCTCTCCGCCCCTCCCCGTCCAGTCAGGCCTTAGCGCACATGCCCGACATCGCTGACTACATTCTCCTCCGCCCAGTCACTCCTTAAGATATTTCTTATTTTTTCCTCCCGATGAACAGCTGTTCCGATGATCAGCTGTGTCGGGATCCCCCTCTCTGTCTTACTGCTTCGCCCAGGAGGCTTCCCTGAGGACCAGGAGGCAAAAAGGGGCGCATGGGATGTCTGTGTGTGCTGCCCCCTGCCCCCCTGGTGCTTAATTTTTTACCTTCCTGGGCCCCAGGGAAGCCTCTGGGAGCAAAATGCCCCCCCAGGAGGCTTCCCTGAGGCCCAGGAGGCCCAAAAACGGAGCACAGGGGGGTGCTGCAAAGAAAAAAAGCCACGCCCACCCAATCATATGGACATGCCCACCTAGCCATGCCCACAGAACCGGTTGTTGCAAAATTTGAATCCCACCCCTGGAAGTCATGGATATATAAATCAGAAGAATACAAAATTAGGTTGACAAAGCATTCAGATAATCAAATCACCAACTTTTCTCCACCAAGATATAATTCCTCACTAAATCTATCTGAACCACACTTGCTAAGATAGAATTAATTTTCAATTCAGGAAAACTGAAATGGTTTTGGACTCTTAAGACACTTTCTAATATAATTGCTTACCTAAAATTTGGCAGATAAATATGAGCAGTTAATCTGAGATGACACCATTTCTTTTTCCAAATTGTAAAGTAATATGGGATCTAATATTTCTTGGAATATATGTTCCTAAAAATTGAGCAGTGTCTTTTATACTGTTCTATCACTTTTCTGGAGTTCTGTTAGTCAAAAAATTTGACACAAGATGCTTATTACCTACATATTTTTAATTTTAGGGTACTGTCTGCTCTGATTTCCACTGATGTAGTATAGTGTCAATGAATGCTAAGATCTTTTTCATCACATTGCAGTAGGTTTCTTCTCTGCATTTTGTTTGGCTGTTTGTTTTGTTCATTTCTTTTCTTTTCTTTTTTCTTTCTTTTGTTTAATTTACTTCTATTCTCATCCAAATTAAATTGTGCATGTAGTCTTATCTTCATCACATGATCTTTGCTATCTGAGGCATGCTTAAAAGTTTGGCCAAAGTGATAATGTGACACACATGCTTACTGTATGTTTGTATGACACATTACACACAACCTAATGATTAGCATGAAGCCAATCTAGTGATACCAGAACAATTGGATTCATTTGATAAACTGTATTTAAGTTAATCATGGTATATATGCTGTTGCTCACATACTGTAGTTTTGGTTTCACTGTAGTCACATCCATAACAAACCATGATAACATAAAAGTGACACATCTGATTGTATCATTTCATAGTGTAGATGCTGCAATTACACATTTGCCTTATGACATCCAATGCAAGAATAACCATCATGGTGTATGGGTCATCACTTGTCCCTTTTCCCCATATCATGGATGCCCATGCAGAATAGTATAACTGTGATGAATAGCATTTTGACTCTTTTTTTCTTTACTCTTATTTTTCCTGTAGAAGAATAAATGAAACATATTGCTGGTTGCTGCAATAGAATGTAGGCCAGACAAATGGGATGTTCTTCTACTCTGTGTCAGTACATGTAATAAAAACACACTGTTCTTTTAATGGTTCTCTTAGTCAACCCATTGCTGTTGAATATTCTATTGCAATTCTATTGCAGAGTTTTCAGACTGTGCTTCCAGGAGAGTCCTGGTGTTCTGACCCAAACCCTTTTCCAATAAAACAAACACAAACCAAAGGGAACAGAAACCTTTTAATGGTTCTTACGAATCCCCAGTTAAAAGGCTGCTGAAAACTAATTAACTTTGATAAGCACAAGAATAACAGATAAGGAATATTTTACAACACAAGAGTCTTCAAATATCAACTTAAGATACCGGAATGTCCACAAGGCTGAGTTTCAAAACGTCTTTGCTTCCTGCAAAGAACATTCACTTCACAGCTGGCTTTTATCTGCTTGAAGGAGGGGCCATTACCTTGCAGCCTTACTCCCGAGTCGCCCGTGCTGCTGCAGCTGCTCTTTCCTGAGAGCAGCCCCGCACTCATGCGCACTTGGCACAGGCTCCTCGGGAACCACCTCCTCGCTGCTGCCAGACCCCACAATTTCTGAAGGCAGCAGTCCACTGCCTAGCGGTCCTGGCCCCTCATCTGAGTCCTCGCTCTCCCCAGCCGTCTGCACCTGCAAGCGACTAACCACCCCTGGGATTCAACCAGTTTCCCTACCCGTTCGGGGATCGCGCACTTCGTGTGTGCATGCACGCACCTAATGTGCGCGCGCAGCTTTCCAAACACCAGCTGAGACTCTGCAACGCTTTTTCACTCCTTTCTCCTCTCAGCTGATCATCGGTGGCTTTTGTTTTCACTGCCGGTTCAGCCGAACTGCTGTGAACCGCTAGCATTTCATTACTGCTCCTGAGGTTGTGTTTTGTTATTTTTTCCAGGCAACCGGTGGGTTGTGACAGCTGCTCACTGTCTTCATGAAGAGCTGGATCCCGAAAACCCAGTTTTCCGAAATACAGATGTGATCAGCCCATCTTCCTTCACCGTTATCTTGGGTAAGCGGTCGGGGCAAAACAAACCAGGTTTGAAACTCAAGGAGGGAGGGAGACTTCGACGGGTCCTCCTGGACTTACAACCGCATCAGGGCACTGAGGAAAGTCGCTTATAAGTGGTCCTCGCTGTTATGACAGTCTCAGCCTCCTTTCCATGGCACTGAGGAAAGTCACTTACAAGAGGTCCTCGCAGTTATGACGGTCTCCCCACGATCAGCTCTTCCTACAATCAGTGTGCCAGGATCCCCCTCGCTGTCTCACTGCTTCACCCAAGAGGCTTTCCTGAGGCCCAGGAGGCAAAAAGGGGCGCGCAGGGAGGGCAGGGGGGCAGACGGGTGCTGCGCGACCCCCCTGCGCTCCATTTTTTGCCTTTTGCCAAAAGGAGAAGGGGAAGAAGAAGAAGAAGAAGAAGAAGAAGAAGAAGAAGAAGAAGAAGAAGAAGAAGAAGAAGAAGAAGAAGAAG
>JANHFN010006506.1:173725-202598 GCA_032468175.1 Toxicocalamus goodenoughensis | reverse complement strand
TATTTATATAAATATTTATAATATTTACATACAAGCCATGCCCAGCCAGTCACATGACCACCAAGCCACACCCACAACTTAGGCCACGCCCACAGAACTGGTTAGTGGTCCCTGGGATTTAAAACTATGAGTTTGGTGGTCTCTGAGGTCCAAAAGGTTGGTGACCCCTGCCCTATACCATTTCAGACAAATGGTTGTCCAATCTCTTCTTAAAATCTTCCAGTGGTTAGAAAATTCACAACTTCTGGAGGCAAGTTCCGCTGATTAATTGTTATAAGTATCAGGAAATTTCTCCTTAGTTCTAGGTTGGTTCTCTCCTTGATTAGTTTCCATTCATTGCTTCTTGTCCTGCCTATCATATATATATATATAATAAATGCAACAGAGTAATATTGTTACCAAAGTAATATTGCGAATATTTCATAAATATATCATTATTTATAAATTCAGTGCATAGGATGGTAACCCAATTGCTTATTCATGCTACCAAAACAATTTATTGGTAAGAAATCCAAAAATTTTGCAAAGTTATCTAAGAAAGTGTCTTGGATCTTAACAAATGAAATGAGCAAGGATAGTAGAGGTGGAGATCAGATTAATTCAGAGCTCAGTTCTTCTGCCTAATGTTAAATTATAAGCTTAACTTGAAACCCTAAACCTCCATGTATTCTGTTAATTACAACTTGAAAATACCAGATGGCAATTGATTTTTCCCTGTATGACAGACTGTATTTATTTAATCAAATGTGAGCCTTCTTTCTGTTAAAAGTAATCTGAAATTGAATTAAATTTGCAGGAATAACAGCCTTTTCTAAGAAAGTGACTCACAACTTATTAAAGAGAAAATACTATTTTTTCCTGTAAATGCTGTAGGGTAGTTGTGCCTCCTTTCAGATGATTAGGTTCTAGAATTTTATGTTGTTATTCTACAACAATCAAACTAAACGTTGATATTCTCCATTGTGGTGGAGATAGCATCCAGGATTGTGTTGTCAGTCGTTGCTGCTGATTGGACTGAGTCTGTCAGATCTGTGAGGATACTCACCTATTGCTAAGGGTGCCCCAGAAATTGACTCAGTCAAGCATAGGATGCCGTGTTGTTGAGCACTCTTCGAATTTGAACCTTAACTGTTTTAAAAATAGGACAATCCAATCCTATCTATTTGACAGCAGGCCCCCGGTCTACCATCTGAGCGGCTGTCAAAAATCCGATCGCTCGGGGCTTTAGCCTGGAGCAAAGTGAACGGATGAGCTGAGGGCCGATTCCATTGAAGTAAGGATAAGTTGGGACGGTGTGTCTGAGATCATCTCCACACCCTGGTTGGCTTGGCTTGGGAGGGCTATCGTGTGGTCTCAACGGCTGCCAGAGCCTGTTTGTCCGTGGCGGCGTTTAAAAAGAGCGCGAAGGCAACTGTCATCAGCAAGGGCATTTTAACATTTTTTTCTTTTTGGTTAATGAAAAGCACTGTCAATTGAAAAAGTGAAACTTTATTCTGCTTCACAATAAATACTAATTTATTTAATACATGTATGTTTAATGCCACATTTCCTTCATTTTTGACTCAAAAGTTCCAAACATTTATAACTCCAAAACATGCATTTTCCCTATTTACATGTAATGTACATCATAATTTTTGATATGTGAAATACTGATGCTGAGGGAGTAAACACTGTGTTCTGTTTTTTTGCAGTGGTGGGATGAGAAGCTTGATTTTCATGCTGCCTTTCTTCAACATTTGGCAAAAGTGGTTCCAAGCATATATTGTGATGAAATGGACCCTCCATCACAGAAAGAGGAGGAAATGGCCCAAAAAATGATTCTTTATCCTTTGGAGTGGCATTTATTTGGAGAAGATCCAAATACCTGTCTAGAAAAACTAAGACAGATTGGTACCTCACAGCTATGTGGAAAAGTATTTAAAGGTGGAGAGACAACATATTCCTGCAGGTTTATAGCAATACTCTTTCATACCTCTTAATGTTTCTTTGAATGATGTGATAGTCAATACAGCTTTGGTGTTATGTATGTTTCTAAAATGCATTTATGTTCGTGTGTGGGTAGCAAAGTATTATGTAAGAAAGTAAGTTTTGTTACCAATACAAAACAAACCATGTTCTAGAAGTTCTATTGAGCCATTTTGAATTTGTTGCAGTTTATCACTTGAAAACATGGCTCATTTTGGTTGTTTGAAATTTTGTTTGAGACGAAATATGGAAGGATGCAGAGTGATTTTAGGAGATGAGTAGAACAAGGCTGATTCGGGGCTCCCCTTCTCTCCCCTCCTTGACATGGCCTGTACACCAGCTTGAGAACTCCACAATATTCTCTGTGCTCTCCCTTCTCTCCCTCCCCTCCACAGCCACTTTTGATGTCCCACTATATCCTACTGACCAATGTGCTCTTTGATATTTCCAGCACTTTCCCTTCCTCCCCTCAGCTTCCAATAGTCTTATGCGACATATCCTACCAGTTTTTTCCACATCCTAATTTTCTTACAACCATCCTTTTCCTTCTTCTCCAGCCACTGCTGCTGGTTCTCACAGTGTCTATAGACACCTCGCTAAGGAAACCTATCAGCCTTAGGTTTTCACACTTCATCTCACCACCACCAATGTATTATGCAATGCATAAATGTAAGATCACTAAGGAAAAAAAATCCTCTGGCAGGTTACACTATCAGGGGTACATTGTTAGAACAACAGAAGAAAAGGATTTAGATGTACTTATAGCAGATGACTACAAAACAAATAAAGAGTGTGGCCAGGTAACTGAAGGCAAACAAAATTCTGGGATGCATCACTTGAGGAATCACCATCAGGAAAAAGGAGATTCTAATCCTGCTATATAGAACATGATTGAAACATTTAAATATTAAATCTTTAAAGGTGAGAATAAAGTTCTAGAAGGTAGTATTTCAATGTTAAGCAAAAATTAAGAACACATAAATATAACTTCAAACTGATCGGGAGAAGAGGGGTGGGAATTCAAAAGTAATGTTAAAAAGTATTACTTCACAGAAAGAGCAGTAGAAGATTGGAACCAATTTCAACAGAAATAATGAATCAGTTATTAGTAACAGAGTTTACACACGTGTCCATCATCTGACAAAAATAAAATAAAAATAATTAATTAAAAAGAAAACAAAGGTGCAGTTGATGGACCACTAGGTATTTTTCTACTGTCAGTTTTCTATCTTCCTGTTACTTCTCAGAAAATAATCCATTTTATTTCATACCTGGAAAAAAATCTTGTTCTATGTTTAATTTAAAACATCTAAAACATGCATGATGCAGTTCAGGCATTGATCATCCAAAACGTGTTTTATGTTCAGAATGGCTTGTGCACAAATCATTTTACTCATGACTAATAATAAGCAGTTCTGGCTTATGTGTGAATGCTTTGTTCAATTAACACTTCAGGAATTTGGAAGTTTGGTATGTTTTTGAAAAATAAGTGCTTACTCTACAGCATCAATTTCTTATTTTTGTGGCAGGGATTGTGCAATTGATCCAACTTGTGTACTTTGCATGGATTGCTTCCAGAACAGTATTCATGTAAATCATCGTTACAAGGTAAAGAAATTTGTGCTTTGGCATGATATCTATTAATATAGTGTGCTAGAAGCATAAATGAGCATTTGTGAAAATTTGATTGTGTTGTTTAAGTATTGAAAGTAAATAACAGTATATGAAAATCAATTTATGTTAAGTGGTAAAATACTGGATGGCCACATCAATTCAGACAGCCAAAAATTACTAGGCAGAATAGAAAAACTATTTAATTTCATAAACTTACTTTCAGGTTCTTCAGTTGAAAAAAGAACAAGAGGATTACTTTATAATTATTAGCTGCATAAGTAATGGATAATCTCAGAAAGAAACCTCAAATTTCTGTACAGAATATCCAGGACCCACATTTAGGGGCAATAAAAACTGATAACAGAGAGGGTAGTCTACTGTTGCTAACAGAGAACAAAATTTAGGAAAGACCCACTCTAATGAGCCAGGCAGTTAACAGTTGTGGTAAGAGATTTGTACTTTTCAGACATGCAAGATTATGTTAATGTAACCTTACAATAAAGTAGAATTAGGTTATCTGATTGTGTTCCTTGTTTACTTTTTAATTGGTTAATATCAAACTTGCAAATCTGAAAGTACAAATCTCCAGCCATCACTTTTAACAGCCTGGTTCATTAGTGGGCCTTTTCTAAGTTTCTTTCTCTGACCATTAAGCAGGCTCCTGCCTTTGGTTTCCTAGACAGCATCTCATCCTCTCATTCCTCCAGGTCATTTTTACATAACCATTAAAGAGGAGAACACAGATAAATTTGGGTATAGTTGTTATTAGTGTAATGTAGTATTGCTGTGATATATGCCGTGCCATTGTTCTGTGTTACATGCAAAATAAATTAATGGTTCTGAACTTCCCATTGTGTCCTCTGTTCTTAATTGTTTAAGATGAATACTTCCACTGGAGGAGGATTCTGTGACTGTGGGGATACAGAAGCGTGGAAGACTGGACCAGTGTGTACAAAACATGAGCCTGAAGGACGAGAAAATACTGAAGAGGTATTTCTTTGTAATAAATTGAAAAACAAATATTATTGTACAAAGAATAATTTCTAATTATATACTAATTGCTTGGGCATGCTCACAAAATGTTTGGAATATCTTTTTATCATAACCCTCGATGTTTGTGTTCCATTCTAATATGTAAATTTCCACAGACTTCTTCTGAGTTTATAATTTCATAAAGATGGACCTTCAAAAGCTATTTATCACAATTTCAAAAAGATTTTTTGAACAAGACAGTAAGATCATAAAGAATCCCCACTTGTTCTTCTCTTGATTGAAAACAATGTTGAACTTTCACTGGCTAATGATATATTGAAAGAATGCCATGATTCCAATGTAGCCATGATATCCTTAGCTCTCCTAAGGTGGCCCTCTTCTGAATAAAAAAACTACCATCCCAGACTGGCTTAATCAGAGAGACTGGTAGGTTATTCTTATACAGATTGTTCTCATTTAATATCCACTCATTCAGTGATTGTTCTAAGTTACCATAGTGCTGAGCAAGGGATATTCATGACAGGCCCTAATAGTTGTGACTGTCACAGTGTCCCTGTGTTCACATGACTATGATTTGGGTGGCTGACTAATGATTATGACATCACAGCATTCCATGATCATGTGATTGCTATTTACAACCTTCACTGCTGACTTCCAATGAACAAAGTCAGTGGGGAAGCCATTAGTAGATCACAAATGGCAGTTAAGTGACTGGGATGCTGTGACCATATGGGATTTTCCTAAGAATGGTAACCAGGACTACTAGAATGCCCATTTAGGTTGCAGAGTCATGTGACATTGCATCTTACAATCAAATCGCTAGTCCTAATTACTATCGATAAGAGGGGGACTTTCTATATATCATTTATATCTTTTAAAGGAAGATAAATAGATTATGAAAAGCTGCTTCATAGAGAGTTAAGAGTTAAGACATTGTTAACAGCTGTTCTAGATTTCAATTTGAATTTTTCAATGTTTTTTTGGATCCAGTTTGGTGTAATGGTTAAGGCATCAGGTTAGAAACCAAGAGATTAGGAATTCTAATCCTGCCTTAGTCACATAATCAGCTGGATGACCTTAGGCTGGTTGCTTTCTCCTAACCCTAGAAAGGAAGCAATGGCAAATCTCTTCTGAAAAACTTGGCCAGGAAAACTGCAGGACTAATTGTGGCAGTCACCAGATATCAGTTGGTACAAGCCCCCTCCCGCAAACCAAGAGAGAGAATGAAAGATATTTCTTATTGAACAATTGCTACTCTACTTCTTTCACTAGTCAGCAATGAAAGAGTCTGCAAAGTGCTCATGCTTGCTGATTAACTGTACTGTGGAACTAACATGGGTAATTGTTATTTTTTTGCAGAATTTGGAATGCCAGTTGAATGAAGAGGTAATAGCACAAGCAAGGAAAATCTTCCCTTCAGTTATAAAATACATTGTTGATATGACTGTTTGGGAAGAGGAAAAAGAGCTGTCTTCAGAGCTTATGATTAAGTAAGTAATTTGTTAGAGTTAGCTTCTAAGTGTCTTACTTGTTTCCATTCCAAGATTGTTTATAATAAAGTAACAAACAGTGAAGATAATGCATCATCCAATTAGGATTAGGCAAGAACTTTGAATAACTTAGCAAGGAAAAGCAAATGAAAAGTAGGAATGGAGAATTATATAGAATCACCCTGATAGTTTATGTATCTTGAAATTCTCACCCTACAAGTAAAATGATTTCCTGTCTTCATACTCTAACAGATTAGCCTAGCAGTTAATGGGGTTTTTTCTTGCAACTGTTAAGAAAGGTCTTTCTATACTTAGGGCCTCTTACTAGTATAGAGATTGTTTAACTTTGAAAGATAGTGCTAGTTGTTACAAAGAAAACCTGGGGTTTCTGTCCTTTAATTCTCCCTTTCCCCCCCAGAGTTAGTCATTCTTCTGATTGTGTTAGATTTATGTTTTACCAACAAAGAAATAAAGGGAGACTAGTATAGATCTCTTTCAAGCTATTTAGCTCTCATAACCTAGCCATACCCTTCTGGGATTTGAACCTGGGCTGCTTGCATATTAGGTAGATGTATTAACCTCTAAGCCACAGGTTCTCCTCACTTTGTCAGCTATACCAGAGGAGAGATCCAGTTTTTTCTCCGGTGGGACTGGTCTACCAGGGATAGGGTTAAGATTCTTTTGTAGAGCCGATTGAAAAATATTTTCCAGTTCATCCTGTTTGTTTTATTATTATATTTCCCTTTTTAAAATTTCAGATAAGTTCTTTTGACATCTAATAAAGTAACCTTTTCCAAAGCATTCTCTTGGCCTGTCATTTAAAATTCCACTTTTGGTACTTTATTTGTCTTAGATAATTTAGATTCCCCCCCTCCCATATGTGTCATTCCTTCATTAACACCTTTTGGATACTCTATCCATAGAAGCAGACATTATTATTGATAGTGTTGATATTGCAGTCAGTAATTTCTGGCTCCATTCTTCAAAGGCCTCCTTTAACATTTTCAATGTTACAATGTTTTGTGTCATTTTATAAGTGTTAGTATTAACTGATGTCAAAAATTGGCTTATATTTTTTTCTGCTTAGAATCTTGAGTTTTTTCGTGTGTCCAATTTCCAAAACCATAAAGTAACTTATCTTAATTAAGACTTGCAATAACCAGGATAGCCAAAATAAATCCATTTCCTACAAGAAACTATTTATTTTTATAGATAATTCCAAAATCTTACAATAAAAGTCAATATTCCCAATTTGTCTGGACCCTTAATCTATTTGTAACTTTCTTAGATCAAAAACTTATTTAGCTTTTTGCTATTTATTTCAATGTCTTAAAGTTCTTAAGCTTGTCATTAATTGACAAGCTATTATTTTGTTCAGAGTTGAAGTTGAAAATAACACTAACCCAATGTGTCTTTATTGTTCTGAAGGTCTCTTAATAGCTTTAATATGATTAGGGTTCAGCAATTCCAAAAATGATTAGAAACCAAGATTTACAAACTTAGTGTCCTTTCAAAGGCTGCATGGCTAATTCCTTTGTTTCCTGGTGCTCAAACCCACATAAAATAATGTCTTCATGAAGAGCAGCCAGCTAGAGCACATGTGTATGATCTCTCATCACCTCCTGGTTCCTTGGTCTTCACAGTTCTGCTTTCCAGGAGATGTCCAGTTTCCCATGCTTCTCCTAGAAGTCAACATTCTCTGATTTTTATATACTTGCTTATCACATTGTCATAAACTGTTGGAAAACTCTCAGCCGGGGAGGAGGAGGGATCAAGAGTGGAACTAGCCTTGAGTTTTTGTGCAGCCACAATAGACTTAGGCTTAACCTCCTCTAAGTTCCATGGAACCTTATCTGTTTGTTCCCAAGGGAAGGCAAGCAGCCTGGGGAAAATCCTGTATTATCCATAGAATGTAATAAAGTACTCAACTTCAATCTTTCAGATGTGGATCTGGTTGCTTGCGCCTAACATAAACTGAATCAGACATTAGACCAAGAGAGAGGGGGAAAGGAGGGAGAGTAATAATAAAACTAATTTGATTCTTGCTTTCCAAGTTGTTGAAAGAGATGTTTTTCACATTGCATAGATCAGGGTGCTAACTAAGAAGGAACTGCCTATATAATGCTGAATAACTGAATCAAGGACTCTTTAATATAATTGGGAATGTTTTTGAAAGCAAGTATTGATAATAATGAATTTCTTAGTTTAACTATTTTTACTACACGTTTATTTGTAGCTTGTGCTATTCCTGTGGAAGTTATTTCAGTTTTTCTCATGGGTCATCGGTCATCTTTTGGGTTTTGTTTTTTATAGTACAGAGAAGCCAGACAAACACTATTGTGTCCTTTTCAATGATGAGCATCATTCTTATGATCATGTTATCTACAGTCTACAAAGAACTCTTGGGTGTGACCTTGCAGAAGCCCAGATATATACTACTGCTATAGATAAAGAGGTTAGTAATATACATAATTTCTGAAACAAGTGTGTGTATTCCAGTTATTATGCTGCTGTGGTATCCAGCCTGACAATACCGAGAAATGGAAGAAGGACGTTGTCATTCTTTTTTATAAATGCTGAGATTGTTTTGCTTTTTTAAAAGCATGGCTGCATAGTTCTCTTTTGCACAGATTGGTGTAACGTACTTGCAGTATTCATTATTTGATTCTGAGTTGTCATTATAATCAATATCTTATATTAGATTGAATTCTTAAGATAAATTTTGTGAAAGAGTGACAATTTTCAGAACAATGGGTTTTCTTTTAAGTCAATTGACATCTTATTAATTATTGCTCTAGCAAGATTAATCCAGAAATTTAGTGAATGAACAGGGCTAGTCACTTTTTTGTTCCCATACCAAATTCCCTTCTCATTGTATATTAAGGCAAAATATGAATTTATATTTTAAGAAGAAATTATTATGTCAGGATTGATTTTTTTTCTGGAAATTCTAACATTTAGAATCACAAGAGCCACTGTGGCACAGTGGTTAGAATGCAGTGCTGCAGGCTACTTCTGCTGCCATCTCCCTACAATTTGGCAGTTTGAATCTCACCAGGCTCAAGGTTGGCTCAGCCTTCCATCCTTCTGAGGTCGGTAAAATGAGGACCCAGATTGTTGGGAGCAATATGCTGACTCTGTAAACCACTTAGGCTGTAAAGCACTGTGAAGCAGAATATAAGTCTAAGTGCTATTGCTGTTTGTGCCAGCATGCATTTTAAAGCTGGCCTTTTTGAAATATTTAAGGAATTTATTTCTGAAGAATCTTTTCATATTTACAGTTCAAATCTAAATCTTTCTTCTTGTTATATTGTTCCCACCCATCAGATATGGTATCAGAGGAAGATATTCTTTTTATCAACTGGTCACAGTTTTAGAATGTGAGAAGCTCTTTTTTTCTACGTTTTAAGGTTTTGTAATTGTAGGCAAAGATCTTTATATTCTTTGAAGCCTCTTAAAGATTTTTTTTCATTTTTAGCTTTGTCTTACTGTATCCATCCATCTTCCCAGAAGTGCTTTGGATGATCTATTTTCATATAAGGGTTAACAAGATAAATAGTTTGTCTGCCATTTCTTCTCAGAAGTGCCCTGTGGGTGGAACATTTTTCATGGTATTTGGGATAAAGATTCAAAGACTGGATTATCTGCAGATGGGTTTATGTGCAAGTATATAGGGTAGCGCAAAATTCACTGATTCAGCAATGGAATGGCAGTGAACTGTGCCTTACCTCTTTCAGACCATACCATTATGGGGATTGTTTGCTGTTAGTAGACATAAATTTTGCAAACTCTAGAATGGAATAATCCTGAAAAGGAACAGAAGAATTAATGGACCATGAATTAAGAATATTTTTAAAACCCTGTGAACATCCAGGTCATAAGCTAATTTCTGACAGTGAATTTATTCCTTTAAAAGAGCTACATGATGGCATTATCTCTGTAATAATGTAAATGTTTTTTGCAGTGGTGGGATTCAAATGTTTTTACTACTGTGGCTGTGGCTTGGTGGGCATGGCAGGGGAAGGATACTGTAAAATCTCCAGTCAGAGGTATTATTTGCCGGTTCTCCGAACTAGTCAAAATGTCCACCACCGGTTCTCCAGAAGTGGTGAAAACCTGCTGAATACCACCTCTAGTTTTTGTCAGTTTTAAAAATCATAGATGTTGATATATATCTAACAAAAGCTAATTCAAATTTAAATTACAGTACAAAATGACTGAATATTTGTACAACTTCCATTTAAATCAGCCTGAAAGCATCTTTTCCATTTTGATCTTGCCTTTTGTTGCACACACTATGATAACATTGTTCTGTCTATCTCTATTTTATTTTTTAAAAAATAAAGGGTCGGAAGGCTGTTAAGAAGGGGTCATATGTTGTTTGTCAGGAAGCAAAAGAAGAGATTAAGGTAACAATAGAAATTTTAAAATATGTATTCTATTCTGTACATTTATGAAGACAAATTTATAGATATGATTTTCCTTGATTTTAACTCCACATTTTTGTTTTATCATCTTTGATTCATAGAATGCTTGTTGTATTCTCATTCAAATTTTAAATATTCTTATTTTCTAGAAACATTCAAATAATGTTTCCCAAGGTCCCCTTAATGTGATGGTTCTTCATGCAGATATAATGGCTCATCAGAAATTTGCTTTGCGTCTTGGTTCTTGGTTAAACAAACTTATGAGCTATTCAAGTAAGTACCCTATATTATTTTGTGTTGCGCATAGATTGCAAAATACTGAACAACAGCTTTGTTGTTTTTGTCAAGTATTTTCCTTGTTTGTAAAATTGGTAAAAATGATTATGTTCTTCTGTGAAAAACTATTTTCCTGCCAATGCTAGACCACCATTCCTTAAACAGTGGTGCAAAACTTCTGACTTGAGGGCCACATTGAATTTTGCACAGCTTGCTGAGGGTTACCTTCCAAAAGTAGATTGAAGCAGGAGTGCATTTTTAATTTTTTTCTTGGTTTTTAAGGGACAACATTATGTCTTGTTTGGGCATCATTTTCTTTTATTCCATCCTCAAATAAAATCCGATCAAATGTTGGGGCTCTATCCATTTTGTTTGGCTAAAGTTCTTCAGGAACCCTTGTAGCAATAACAATAGAACTTAGACTTATATACCGCTTGACACTGCTTGACAGCCCTCTCTAAGCGGTTTACAGAGTGAGCATATTGTGCACAACAATCTGGGCTCTCATTTTACTGACCACAAAAGGATGAAAGTCTGAGTCAACCTTGAGCCTGGTGAGATTTGAACTGCCAAATTGCAGGCAGATGGCTGTCAGCAGAAGTAGCCTGCAATAGTGCATTCTAACCACTGTGCCACCATGGTTCTTATATCATTTTTCTTCAAATGAATTGTGTTGTATCATTGATTACTGTTGCAAAATGATTACAGAAGTAAACATGAAAATGATTGCATAAAGTTACTCAGTGTGGGAGCAAGGACATTTTAAAATATGTTTCTGCTATATGTGAGTTTTTTTTGCGTGATATTTTAATAAAGATTTCAGTTAAGTCCTTCAGTAATCTAAACCTTCATATTACATGTTCCTCTTTTAGGTGATTTTCGTCAGATATTCTGTAAAATATGTTTAAAAGAAGAAGTTGGTTCAGGGAAACCTTGTCTGATAAGCATACTGATGCTGTGGGATGCAAAACTTTATAAAGGTAAATTGAATCCTGGGGAAACAACTGTTGGACAGAGCTATTGCCAACTGAGAATTTTCTAGAAGCATCTCATGGGCCCCTGTAAGAAATGAAATAGCTGAACCTTCTGTTGTGGTCATAGAAAATACAAAACCCTTAACTTCTTGTTTTATTGATTGTGTCAAATGTATTTCTTTGTGAGAGGTACATTGTTTCCTTTAATTGAATCCTTTTAGGCATTTTCCTGGGTTTAGTGACAAGACTAGGCAGAACATGTGGCAGTAATAAATAACAATAGTATTTATTATTCTGTATAGTCAAAAAATAAATGTCACTTACTAATTAATAATGAAGTGCCTTTTCATTTAATAAATATTTAATGAATATGTGATATACTCGGACACTTCTTTTTATTTACCTAATTTATTTAGCATCTATCTGGGAAACCTAAGAGAGTAATCTCGTATTTTGTAGATTCCTGGTATTTTTCTTTTGCGTTTTTCTTTTGCATTTTTGCTATACTTTGCTATACCATTTCATTATTTGGTCTCAACAGTCTTGGTTAGTTGTAAAAATTTCCCATTACTTCACACTTTTCTTTACTTTATATTATGTAGTGGATCCTGTACTATTATTTCATTTGTATCTGGCAACAACTTAATTCGCCTGTGTTTAAAAGCATTTCTGCATTCTAAGTTTGGTCTACCTTCCTTAGCTTACCAGCTCATTCTTTTTCATCTCCACCTTAGCTTTCCTTAATCCTTAAACATCTTTCTCTGTTCTACTGTTGTCAAAGTCTCAGACGCTTCCTGTTAGGTTCTCTTGGTATGATATTCTGCCTTCTGTCTCCTACTCTTGGTCACAGCTTGGAGTCTTGGCAACCTTCAACATTGTCTTTCTGGCTGTGGTGCTAAGCTGTCTACTAAATACTCCCTTGTGCTCGCTCTTCTTTCAGTTGTGTGCACAATGGGAAGGTTGCTGGCTCCTTGTTGTGGGGAGAGCAGCAGAAAGAAGCAAATATTAGCTCTTCTTCTGCTCCTCTTTTTTTGCCACTGTTTCATGTCAATTGGTGATAGCTTGAGGCATCAAGCCTTTTGCTGCTCCATGGCCTTTATCAGATCTCATTCTGTGAGACTTTTTCTTGACATCATCTGCAGTTATACTTGGGTGGTGTCCATCTTACCTCAGTTTTCTTGAGCAGCCTCCCTGCTGATCCTCAGGGTCTGCTCTACTCACAAGATCATTATAGGCTACTCACCTAGGCATTGCTAGTTTTTCCTTTACTGTCTTACTGCTACTTCTTGTCTCTGCCAGGTATTTCTGAGGCTTTCACTCATTCTCCTTCCAATTTCTTTCTTTTGGGGGGGGGGTATTTCCATCACATCTACCTGATAGGTTGCCCCTTCTAAAGTAGTTTGAACTATTCTTTAAGGATTTGGTTTCTCCACTTACATAGGCTTACATGCCAGCAGAATAAAACTTCCATGAATATGCCACTATTATGCTTAGAACCGATTTGGTTGATATTTTATTTAGTTTCTAAAAAGGGTGATATCCTTTTAGCTAAGGTTACTCACTGAGATGATTCAAGCTGTAATAGCAGTTTAGCATTTTCTCTTAAATAGGTTTTCCATTTTTATATAAGAATTGCATATAAACTAAAGATCTACTAATTTGTAATGAAATGTTTTTGAGTGAAAAAAATATTATGCATTTTTCCAGGAGCAAGAAAGATCTTACATGAACTAATCTTCAGTACCTTTTTTATGGAAATGGAGTATAAAAAACATTTTGCTATGGAATTTGTTAAGGTAATTTATTTAATGTATTATTTTTCACCTTGGAGTAGTAAATTTTTCTTCATATTTAAATTGTTACCTTGTCAGTAAAAAATAACTATTTACCTTCTGAGAGCTGTAATATAAAAATAAATACTTTAATCATTGTTGTATTCTGTAGTAAGTTATAATGCAGAGGTGCACAATCAGAAGTCCAAGAAGCGTGTGTGGTCTTACATGCCTTGGTGCGAATTACAAAACTGCTGCTTTATTTTAATCTATCTGCGGCTTTATCTTAATTTTTAAAATGAAAGCATGAGAAAATGGCTAACTATGGGTTGAATTATATTAATCATATTAATTAAATGGAACTTCAAAATAAATTTAAATAAAATTTAATCAAAATTAATTTTCATCCTAGATTCTCATCCACTTTGCTTTCCAGATGTATCCCATTTTCCCAAATGTTATTAACCATAGTTTGATGCTTTTGTGAAGTAAATCTTCCTGAGAGGAAGTAGATATTTTATTTGTCAAATTTCTTCTCTTCAGATTGCTTACGTATCATAATCCAGTCAATAAACAATACTTCCTTTGTACTTGTGTATTCACAGCATTACAAAGCTTTGCAGAGAGAATATATCAGTGATGACCATGAAAGGCAGTTTTCTGTGACAGCACTTTCAGTTCAGATATTCACTGTACCAACATTGGTATGTATACTATTATTCCGCTAAACTTTAAAAGGAGCATTTTTCCTTTCCGTGGTTATAAATGGCATGGTTTTTTTCTAGGACAAGGATATACTAGGGCCAAGCATATGCTAAGAGACATAGCAGGCTTAAAGCTAGCTAAAATTTTCTCTTCTTTATAGTCCCGTTATATATTATGGAATTCTGGTGCATACATTCTGTGAATTTATCATTTTCCTACAAATATGCAGGCACCAAGTTTAATTTGAGTCCTGACTCCCATGGAAGCCAATATACATACAATTGTATACATATTGGCTTTCCTTCAGTTGGTATTCACACTCAATGAATGAACATTTCCAGAAGAAAGATGTTACTCTCGTGAGGTGGGCAAGGAAAGAGATATTGGAAGCATTCACATGGAGAATTATCTAGACATTATACACAAAGAGGGCTTATGAGAGATGGCTTTATCTTGTATGGAAGATAACTTTTTATTAAGTATAGTAAAAAAAAAAGAGTGATAGGAATGCAGCTAAGGTTCACCATTCTACAGGTAGTCCTCGAGTTACAACAGTTCATTTGGTGATAGTTCAAAGTTACAACGGCACTGAAAAATGTGACATGACTATTTTTCAACAGTTACGATTTTTTCAACATCCCCATGATCATGGGATCAAAATTTAGGTGCTTGGCAACTGGTTCATACTTCTGACCACTGCTGTGTCCCAAAGTAATGCAATCACCTTTTCTGACCTTCTTACAAGCAAAGTCAATGGGGAAGCTAGATTCATTTAACAACCAGGTTACAAACCAATCAATCGCAGTAATTCACTTAACATTTATGGCAAGAAAGGTCATAAAATGGGCAAAACTCACTTAGCAAATATCTCATTTAACAACAGAAATTTTGGATTCAATTGTAATAAGTCAAGGACTACATTTTTCAGAGTATAAGACGCTCCAAAGTATAAGACGCACCTAGCTTTTGGGGAGAAAAACAAGAAAAAAAATCTGCCTCTGCCTCCAAGCAATTTGCTTCCTTGCACCCCATTTTCTGCCTGTTCCGATCCCCACCGCCTGGAACAGGTCAAAAATGGGGCACGCGGAGGCTGAAACAGGGCACACAGAGGCCAAAAGTAAGGTGTAGAAGCTGAAAATGGGGCACACAGAGGCAGCAATAGGCAATGCAGCCTATTCAGCTGTTTCAGGCCCTGCAGCCTGAAACAGCTGATCGTCAGGAGGCCGATCCAACCAACAATCAGCTGCTTATGCTAATCAGGTTGTGCTGAAGCTGAAACAGGTTGCTTGCTATTTGCTGCAAGGAGGCAAATTGCTGGGAGGCAGAGGCCAAAGGGTGGGGCCCGGCGGGTAGGTGCGGCTTTGGCAATATTCACTGTATAAGACACACAGACATTTCCATCCAATTTTGGGATTGGAAAAAGTATGTCTTATACACTGAAAAATACGGTACCTGTGTTCAAAAGGCATGATCAGGATGAATACAGACAGGTCATTATGCTATCTTCCTTTTTTATATATTTTTCTTATGCGAATAGGATGTGAATAAAGATACAGTCTTGTGTATTTTAGATTTTGAATACATTTTTCTTTTCAGGCCCGCCATCTTATTGAAGAGCAAAATGTCATCACAGTCATAACAGAGACCCTTCTAGAAGAACTACCAAAATATTTGGATAAAAACGGCAAATTCAATTTCCAGGGTTATAGCCAAGAAAAATTGGGCCGAGTATATGCAGTTATATATGATCTTAAGTAAGTTTCCTTATTAAAGTATACACGTACTTCATCTTGCAAATATCTTTCTGGATTCTGATCTGCTTGTTTAAAAGATTGGTATTCCTCTACACTTGACTTCACATATCAATGAATAAATTAGATATACAGAAACTAGCACTTTGAATACCAGCAATGCTTGCAGGATTGACTGGGTAAATGTTATAATTCAAATTGCAGATGAACAGCTATAACATTAGGCAAATCTTAACAATGTGTACTATGCTTCAACTGAATAGTATCTTGAATCCAGCACTTTCTAAGATTTATAGCCATGTTCAATAAAATAATAAATATATTAGATTATTCTGGTAGTGTATTGAAGCAGTGTAGTGGCAGTGGAGAAGAATCCCAAACGTGCTTTTTCCGTAGAGTTTCTGATTTTTCTTTGAAGACATTTTGCTTCTCATCCAAGCAGCTTCTCCAGCTCTCAATTGTTCTTTGTATTACTAGTTTATAATATAAAATACAAAAATACAACAACAAATAATAGGAAACAGAGAAGAGGGGCAGGGGAAGTGGTGGAAGAGAAGGGGGAAAGAAAAATAAGGCATTGACTTTTCATTCCCTCTGTTACTGTCAAATAAGACATTAACATTGAACCTCTTTACTTTTCCATAATAGTATAAACTAGCCATTTCTATAACAACAATCTAATATAATCATTAAAAGCCAAAATCAAAGTTTCATTTTTTTCCACCTCAAGCACAAAATCCAGAGGTGGTTTCCAAGTAGAAACAAAAGTATTTATATTTTTTTCTGTGATCAAAACAGTCAATTTAGCCATCTCTGCTACCTCCGTCAACTTTTGCAACTATTCCTCCATGATGGGAATCAAAATGTCCTTCCATTTTTGTGCATAAAGTAGTCTTGCTGCAAGAAGCTTCTTCAGCTTCTTGGATGAGAAACAAAACCTCTTCAAAGAAAAACCAAAAAGTCCAGTTGTCTCTTGGGGAAAAAGAAGCATCTTTGGGACAACCATGACCGGGATCTCCATAGATAGTGGAGAAGAATATTTGTCTCGCGGTCACTGTCACCATAAAATCATAGTCTCTTCTTGTATATTGTAAAGAAAGTAATTTCTCCCTTTAAAGAAAGTCTTTTCTATTTTGTGCCATGTTTCAGATCTTCCAAGTTAATAGTCATCTCATAAACAAAATTAGCATCAGTCAACTCTGCAAATTTCATGCTATGAAACTAACTATGCTACACTTAAAAAAATGTTTATTTCTTACAATAGGTATGTTTTAATCAGTAAGCCTACTGTGTGGACAGCTAAATTGCGGCAACAATTTTTGGAAGGGTTCAAATCTTTCCTGAAGATTCTTACTTGCATGCAGGTATAGTTTATAATCTGTACTATTTATTACACTCAAATTATAATTAGTATAGTGGCTAATAGAATACTCCAGTGTAGCTGTACTCTAATATTTTCTTGTTATTTTGCATTTATATGATTTAAAATGATTCTAAGGAACTCTGCTTCTATTAAGTGACTATAAATTAACTTTTGTCGGTACAATGAATTCCAATGATTACAAAATAACATGCCCCATTGCATTTGTCACATTTCATTCAAAATAAAAATTTCCTCAATTCAATTGATACTTCCATACCTATTTATTTAAGCTTATGGTCTTAATACTTCTCTGAGTAATTTTGACTTGAGTTATCTGGATCTTGGTTTGTTACAGGGAATGGAGGAAATAAAGCGACAAGTTGGGCAGCATATTGAGGTGGATCCTGATTGGGAAGCAGCCATTACAATCCAGATGCAGTTGAAGAACATTCTCTTGATGTTTCAGGAGTGGTGTGCCTGTGATGTAAGCTGCAATAGTAGAAAGGACTTGCAGGGATCTGGAGTTTCTTACGAGCAAACTCCTCTCCCTGGGCTTGAACTACTGTAACTCATTTTTTCCCCCTTGGGAATTCTTAAAAATGAAATATTTAATTGAAACATTAAAAGCACTTAACTTTGAACGGCCTCTAGAATTATTGAGAATTACTTATGAAAAAGAAAAGAAAAGCCTTTCTTTACCACAAGACTGTTATTTTTTTTTACACGTAGATTCTTTTGATAGCTGTTGTGGGTAAAACAAGTGGTTTATAATTTTTGAAATGTTGCTTATTTTTGGGAATGCCATTTCTTAAAGTCATTAAAGGTAGTCCTTGACTTATAACAGTTCATTTAGTGACCGTTCAAAGTTAACAAAGGCATTGATAAAAGTGACCTGTTTTTCACAGTTGCAACCTTTGCAGCATTCCCATGATCATGTGATCAAAATTCAGGTGCTTGGCAACTGGTTCATACTTGTGTTCCAAGGTCACCTTTTGCGACCACCTGACCAGCCAAGTCAAAGGGGAAGACAGATTCACTTAACAACCAGGTTACTAACTTATTAACTTTAGTGATTCACTTAACTGTGGCAAGAAAAGTGATAAAATGGGGCAAAACTCACTTAACAAATGTCTCACTTAGCAACAGAAATGTTGGGCTCAATTGTGGTTGTAAGTTGAGGACTATGTCACAAATCTCTATAGAAAATACAACTATTTTTATTGATAAATTCAAGAATTGTAGAATTAAGAATTATTGCATTTCTTCGAATATAGTTAAATAGATCTTTTCATTTAAAACCAAAATTAAAAAATTATTGGTACAAAGTGTTGCTCTTTTGCTAGAATTCAACGAAACGTTGTTTGCTTTTCACTAAAAAAATAACAAGTATAGGGCAGGTAAAGTTCTGTTAAAATTTCATGCTCCATGATTTTACTTTATCACTGATGTACATATCCGACAAATTCGTTTGTAGAAACACAGCTACTATGATTCAGTGTTACACTACCATTAACTATTATTGTAAAAATACTGTAATTTCCAGGAAGAACTCTTGGTTACAGCTTATAAGGAGTGCCATGCAGCAGTAATGAGATGTAACAACTGTGCCGGTAATTATTCACGGGAGAAAGCAGTGATCAATTTATGTGGCCATACTTTGGAATGCAAACGGTTCAAGGTATCGATGGATCCTGTGAGCATCCATCTCCCATTGTCTAGGATGCTAGCTGGTAAGTGCCTGTTGGTTAATAATGGCTGAGAATTGATTTTCCCTTTTAAAGTCTGGTCAGATTTGATAAAAAAAATAAGGCTTTGGATTTCTCAGATGTAGGTTATAATTAAGTATATTTATTATCATGTATATTATTGGCTGCTTGACCTCTATAAGTGCAGTTAATAGAGCTTAAGTGCAAGATAATAAAAAATCATCCATCCATCCATATATGTGTGTGTATATATATCATATATATCCTTATATTTATGTTCAAAGTGTTATTAACATTTTAATATTCCCCTGATGTAGCCTTTAAAATGCTTTTCTTCTTAATTGGTGCCACACTCTTAATTACTTGCTGGCAAATGTATGTTTGATGTGAAAAATCTTGCCTATAAGTAATTTTGAAGTGCATGGCGATAACCAATGGGTCTTTTATCTCCCCCTTAATCAAAAGTAAAATCTCTGGTAATGTCTTTTCTAGGTCTGCATATACAGTTGAGCAAAACTGGAATAATTTCAAGACTCGAAGAGTTTTTTTCATCAGTAAGTATCTTCTGCAGTTCAATCAGTGTGAGAGTTAGAATGGTTGAGTAAGTGTGCTAGATCTTTTTTGTTCATATTCCAGTTTAAATTCACTATCTAGATATAAAGCTCATTGCAGCCAATTGCTGATTCTTAATCTTCTTCGTTACAGTAATACAATTGGATACAGTTGAAAGACAAAGTAGAATATGCTTTAAGTTATTTGAAGGAAAAGTGCTAAAAATACAGATTAGTAATTAGCTATTAATAATTAGCTATTAATAAAAGCTATTAGCTATTAATAATTAGCTATTAATAAAGGACTAATTCTGCATTCAACACTGGGTTCATAGGCTGTCTTAACTACAGTGCCACATAGAGCTACAAAGTAGAAGTCCAGTCTTCAAATTAACCTACATTATAAATCAAAAGAAGAACTCATACAATCCATGCGTTATGGCTAAGGAACATTGAAAGTCTCATATCAGCCCCAAATGCTAATAGGCAGTTAGCTGCATTGGCCTTTTAATGAGAGGTGAACTGACAAGCATCCTTGTACAATGTACTGTATATCTTTCTGCAAAGAAAATGTAACCCTTCCCCTGTGGGTTTGAATAGATCCACAAAACTTAAGCATCATTTTTCATTGAATCTTATCTTACCAGGATTGGTTTTTGTTTTCCTTATTCTTTTAGGCACTGGCCCTAGACATAGATGGTGAACAGTATCTATTGAAGGGGGTGAATAGTACATTGATGACCATATAAATTCATTGATGACATTATGTATCATTTCATATAAATTTTAAATAGCATTGCAAACTTATGGCATGCAAAATTGTAATTACCAAAGGCCAAGAAACAGAAGCCTGATGTTTATTGTGCATCTTTGTCACAAAAGACCAGTTGCTAACAACTACTGTTGTGATCAAAAAGCTAGGAAAATTTGAGGGTCCTGTGTAGAATGTGGCTATGTTATTTAGTCGTCTTTTGGGGAAGAGAAAATAATCTTCAGCTATTTTTGAAGTAATTTTCCAAACCACAAGTTATCTTCAGACAGGAAGGATATTGGTTTGCAGTGGTTTATCTGCTGTCTATGATTAATTATCCAAACTAATTGTTTTTAAAATCATATTTTCTGCATTATTTTTAGAAAGAATTCCAAGTGCAGCTGTTGATAGAATATCCTTTGCGCTGCCTAGCATTGGTTGCTCAGGTTGCTGCAGAAATGTGGAAAAGGAATGGACTGTCTCTAATCAGCCAGGTATTCTCCAAATGGCCATGAATGTATTTATTTTTACAAATATAAGTCATAAGTTGAGGATGACCTGTAATCAAGCTGTCCCCTAATCTTTCTGCAACACAAACAACTATGAGGGTGAAGGTTCATTCTACAAGCTTATGGTTTCTGAGCAAAAAACTATTCATTGAGAAAATGGGAGATAGTATTTGGCACAGATTGTGAGAGAATAGATAGAGATCATTTTCTGGTGATAACTGACTCTTGACTCTTAACTCTTGTCTTGAAACCAGCTTCCTTTTGTCCAATTTCAAGTGCTAGAGAATTTATATTGTAATTACTTTGGACATTTTTTAACTGAAATTCTAATTCTATGTTTATAAAAACAAAAGCTCAACTCTATACATGAAAATGTATTCATTTTTTTTTCTTTCAGATGTTTTATTATCAGGATGTTAAATGTAGAGAAGAAATGTATGATAAGGACATAATTCTCTTGCAGGTGACTATATCTTTAATCTTGTAGTAACTGCTTCTTATATATCTGTTATTTTCTAATTTTTTAATACTTTATAATAATAATATTTATATCTCATAGATTGGTGCAGCATTTATGGATCCAAATAGTTTTCTTTTGCTTGTCCTCAAACGGTATGAACTGCTTAATGCCTTCAAGAAGACAGTGCCAACTAAACACCAGGTAAACAGACTATTATGTTCATTGTACTGTTGAAAACCAAATTATGTAATAATCCATACAAACTTCATGTATAATGTGTTTGCCAGAACCCGAACAGACCAAACATTATATTTTTCCACCAGAATGCATGGGATAATACTTAAGAACATTAATCTATGTATTTATTTCATATTCAAAACACAGTTTTTGGTTGACACACAAGCACACGCTGCTCCCACCCCCAAGGTCTGCTGCTGCAGCTTTCAACATAATTAGATGACATGTAATTCAAATTTTGAATTTATTTGATGAATAATGTATAAATAGTTTTATATTATTTCAGATAATCATGTTTCAAGAATGCAATTTGTTTTAATCGTACAGGATTTCAATAAAAAATGTAACACATTGATAGAAGAAATGCTTCAAGTACTCATCTATGTTGTAGGTAAGAAAGACCATTTTTTAGAAAAGATGGGGATACAGGTAATCCTGGACTTACAACAATTCATTTAGTAACACTTCAAAATTACAGCGGCACTTAAAAAGTGACTTATCATTTTCATACTTAGAGTATCCCCAATGATCACGTGGTTTACGTACAAATACTTGACAACTGGTTCATATTAATGATGATTTCACTGTCCCAGGGTCATATGATCACCTTTTGTGACCTTCTGACAAGCAAAGTCAATGGGAAAGCCAGATTTGCTTAACAACTATGTTACTAATTTAACAACTGCAGTGATTCACTTTACAAATGTGGTAAGAAAAGTTGTAAGATGGGACAAAATTCACTTAACAAATTTCTCACTTAGCAACATAAATTCTGGGCTCAATTGTGGCCATAAGTCAAGGACTACATGTATTTTCTTTTTGGGATCATTTTTGCTTATGTATAAGAAAGTGTGGTTGAAAATAGAAAAAAGTAATCTTACTAAGCCTATTGAACAGCTGCTTATCGCTAACACTTAAATTCAGTATTTGAAACCGCAATTACCATTGACCAAGTACTGTGGCAAAATGTCATTATCTAGACCACTGCTTTAGCAATATTATTAAATGTGCCTGACACTATCATTCATTCATTTCATTTTCATTTATTAGTTTTCTATACCGCCCCTCTCCCGAAGGACTCGGGGCGGTGTACAGCAAATTTAAAAACACAGGGAGTACAAAAATATAAAATTTTAAAAAACAATTAAAAAGAAATATTTATATGTGCTGTCAATTAAACCCCCCCCCTAAAAAGCCCCAACTATCAGTGTATGGTTAATTGACTCCAATTAAGGGCATATCTGGCACATCTTGTGAAGTGCTGTATTCACAACTAATTTGGACAACTGCACTTATATAAAGAAGCAGAAAAAAATTCAACTGATAAAAGAAAAGAAAAACCACTAATTGACAGATGTTTTGCACACACAAAAATCAAGATGCAAGACAGCTTCTCTTTGTTGTACTCCAGAACTTGTTATGATCTGTTCAAAGTTTCGGAGCATTTTATGCCAGTTGTAAAATACTGTTCCTCTATTCTTGGTCTTACAGCATGATTCCTTGAATAAATAAGTGCATGCCACTATTTTTGTGTCTGTGTATTTGTGTATTTGTAATAATTCCTTGGGTATTTTTTTGTATTCTTTATTAGGGGAAAGATATGTCCCAGGAGTAAGTAATGTGACAAAAGATTATGTGACAATGCGAGAAATTATCCATCTGCTGTGTATTGAGCCAATGGCACATAGTGCTATTGCAAAATCTTTGCCAAAAGATGTGAGTAATTTCTTTTCTTTGCCTCTCATATATATTCTTACAGTCACTCCTTGCTTAACGACCATTCATTCAGTGAGTGCTCTAAGTAACGACAGTGTGGAACAAATGGTAGTTACTACCAGGCCTCAGAGTTATGGCTGTTGTAGTGCCAACATTTTGGTGGTTGGCAATTGGCCAACATATACAACCGCAGTGTGTTTCAAAGGAGCTAGCTGGGAAGTAGGCAGTGGGGCAGAGTATGTAGAAGAGGCAGGGCAGTGGTACAGGTGGCAGCTCCCTGGACAAAGATAGCAGCTGTCGGTGCTGTGCGATCCAGTCCCAATTAGGTCATTAAGACCTATCATTTACTTTTCTTTTGACAGATATTTAAAGATGCCTGCTCAAATCTTTTATTTTTTTAGCGATTATTACGGTCAATCCCAGCTGTATGCCTGTACTCAGTGCAAATTTTGCATGCTTGCTTCTTCATTTTACAGGTTTTATAGCCTGTCTAGTTCAAAAGGCTTTGGCGGTCTATATAATACATTAAATTATTAAAGCAATAATATAAATCAAAATGATAAAGGGCAACAGTAATAATAAATTAGCTCTCTCAAAGAGAAACACCAATTGGGATCATATCCATGCAGAGTTTCACAGTTACCTGTGTATACCACTGATGTTTTTGCATCCAATTTTGCAACATGGAGGCTGCATGAAGAAAAGTAGACTTGTTTATGACTATGATTTACTTGTGAAAATTAAAAAAAAACTGTTTGATTTTATTTTAGGATCAAGGGAGTTTATCTCTTTATTTTTGCTCTGTGGTATCCTTGGATTGTTGCTGTGTTTGTAGCATCTTGCCAGAGACATGGATTAGCATGAATACTGGTAGATGTAGGTTATTTTCTTTCAAAAGAATCGTGTGTCAGGTTTCCAAGTAACACATCCAATGGAATCAAAACTCCAAGGCAGGCATGTTCCTCAAAGTATAGATTTATTAGGCATGTCATATTGGCACATCTGGGGAAACCCAACTCTAAACCCCCTTGGGTTTCCCCCGTAGTTAAAAGCAGAATGTTCTTTCCCCTTCCCTTGTAGTCCATCACATGGTCCAATCAGGCCACAGTCCAAGGGTCGCTTGGTCACAGATCCCACCTCCTTGCACATGGTGGGAAAGTCCTCGGTTCTCAGAAGAAAGAATGCTATTATGGCTACAATCCTCTAGCTATTTCTTCCTCCCTCCTCCTGTTCCCACACCTTGACTGACTTTGCTGTGATAGCCCTGAAAGTGCTGGGTAGGGGGAGGTTGCAGGGCTGACATCGTTCTCACTTAGAGGTATAGGCAGTCCTTATTTACCAAGTGCCTCTAGCGACTGTTTAAAGTTACAATGGTGTAAAATGAACCAGTTTTGCAACCAAATACTTGAATTCACAACAATGGCAGCATCCCATGGTCATGTGATTGCTATTTGAGTGCTTTTTTAGCAGCAAGCATTTATGACTGGCAATGACTGCCAGCCATATAATCACCATTTCTGAGCTTCCCAACCAGCTGGCAACAACCAGAGTTAATGAAGAACATGGGAGTAAAGTTATAGTCACATGATGACTCATTTAATGACCACAGTGATTTACTTAAATACCAAATAGGAAGTGATGTTGTAAGTCTGCCAAAGCCACACGATTTTCCATTTAGTGACCACAGCACACAGTGTCAGCGTTGCACATTCCAATTGTGGTTGCTAAATGGGATCACCTATATGGAATAATATCCAGAGAAGGTTTTTTCATAAAACAGAAAACGTATAGCTATTTCTTCAAATGCAATATCCTTTTTCCTTAGAGTGAATGATTTGTTCCCTTCTTTATATATTCTTACCATTACCATAATATTATTCTGACCTTAATACAAGGAGTTCTTGTTTAGTGTCTGCCTTGATTAGTGTCCATTAGCGGTTATGATGATGATGCAAAAGTAACTTTAGGGGTTTGTAGAGCAAAAGAAACTGAAATACAGTTGTAAAATTGGGGTGTTTCACTGCTCACATAACAATTGCTGGTCCCAATTGTGATCGCTTAATGAGGACTATCTGTAATAGCAAAACACCACACTCATATTCCTCATCCAAATCTAACCCCAATCCCCATTCAGAAAAAATCAGAATCTAGCATCCAGCATGTGGAAGACAAGATCCTCTGCATTCTGTCCTAAGTCCAGTAGAATCTCTTGATTCTCTTTATCTCAGCATGTTCCACAGGTAAACCAGCTACTTTTGATAGCCCAATCAACTCTTGAAATTACCAAGCCACCATTTAATCATTAAAGATAATCAGAAATAGATCCAATCTATAGGCTAGATACGTATATCTCTGCAGAAGCAACCTTGTTGACCAGCTTGCAGTTATGGTGTTGCAGACTCCTACAATCACATGGCCTCCATTTGTTACCTCTGACATTAGGTTAATCAAGGACATAATGTCCTTGCTTAACAACCCTCAGTAGTTTGCTTTAAAACAGCAATTGGGAGTATTGGAATTGCCAACTCTAAACAGAGTAGGCACATGATGTTGTGCTTTACCATGGTGGTGCAGTGGAGACATGTGGTGGTTCAGTGGTTAGAATGCAGTATTGCAGGCTAATTCTCCTGACTGCCAAGGGTTCGATCCTGATCAGCTCAGGGTTGACTCAGCATTCCATCCTTCTGAGGTCGGTAAAATGAGGATCTAGACTGTTGGGGGCAATACTGTAATATGTAAACTGCTTAGAAAGGGCTGTGAAGCAGAATATAAGTCTTAAGACAAGTGCTATTGCTATTTACAACCATTTTACTTAGCAATAGCAATTCTGGTCCCAATTGCCATTGTTAACTGATAATTATTCATACATAAAAAACCTCTGCATTTCAGGATTCTCTCTCAGCCTATTTCATGTGTATTATTTCCTTGGTAGGAACTAGAAGGGGATTATTGTGAAGAGAGAGAAGTATCAGAAAACATAATCGCATGATTCATCAGCCAATACAATATGTAAGCCTGATGAGAATCTAGTTTGCTTTTCAACACAAATGGTTGTGATTTAGATGTGCTGCTCACTTGATTTGTTTTAAATTTACTATTTTCATCCCCCCCATTTTGCTAACAACCATGCATGGTGCATGTCTTAACAGGAAAACAATGAGACTGGTTTGGAGAAGGTGATTCACAAAGTGGCCTTGTTCAAGTAAGTGCTCTTTTTAAATAAATATTTTTAAAATTATAAGTAATTGTTAAATAATTGCAATGTGATTGAAAATAAACTTTTTTATTTAACTAAAGAAAACCTGGTGTATCAAGCCATGGAGTTTATGAATTGAAGGAAGAATGCCTCAAGGAGTACAATGTATTTTTTTACCATTATACCAAGACTCAGCACAATAAGGTAAGAAAGCATTTCATGGAAATACGAAGTTAGGGCATGGACATGGATTTCTTCTACAACTTAAGTAGGTTTATTTAAGCAAGAGGCAAAGAAGAAAGAATGTTAATTAAAATCACTGTGAAATAAAAGATACGTTTTATCACTGAAAATAATATTTTATTTGTTTGCTTAGTTATAGTTTTTTGATATTACCCTATTCCAAAATGACTTCTTGAGGTTCACAATAATTGCCATAGAACCCAGCCAACAGTCAATAAGCAATATATTTATTATATATAAAAGGAATTTTCCAGGAACTTTTCAGATTTTTTTCCTAAATGCAAATAGTCAAAGTGAATAGCAAAAACAATATACTGTCTACAATTTATGTTTTAAGATTTTCTTTAGCTCATCAATGGTGGGCAATATAGGTGGGCAACAAAGGTGGCCTGCTGGTGGCATCTGTCTCCTTGATTCTTTTATAGTGCCCTAAGCCTTGATCTTATTACTGAAATTCAACAATTTAATTGCATTGATTGGTCCTAAATTTTGCCTTTTATCCCCATGTAGGTAAAATAGTTAATGTTAAATCTCTGATGGATATTGTGCACCTATTTGGCTAATCTTTCCAAAATGCAAAATTGAAGAACAGAATTGTAGAAGCTTCTTGGATGCAAAAAGTCCAATTGCCTTTTGAAAAAGCACAGAGGTGGGCTGCACGTACGTTCACAACTGGTTTGCTGGTTGTGAGTGCACGCTCAATTTGTGGAAATAGGAAGGGAACAATTTATATTTTTGGCTTCTGCTTCAGCTTCTTCAATCTAGTCCCTTTTTTGGACTCAGTTGTTCATAAGTGCTTTTGATAGATCCACATCATTTACATGTTGATATACAGAAAGAAAATGAAGTTATTCATTTTACAGGCTGAACATATGGAAAAGAAAAGAAGAGTACAAGAAAATAAAGATGAAGGTAAACACCGTTATATTATGAAAGAAAATGGAAAGATAGTTGATGTAGCTGTAATGTCTTATTTACTGTATATGAAGTTGGCAATTATAATAATCCTAGTGATTATGTGGAATTGGTTAATGAAACCATTTGTTTCTGAATTATTTGCTATCAGCCAGAAACTGGGAGGCTTAAGATTTTATATCTCATTTTTGTTTACTTTTGTAGAAATAGACCTCATGATTTTGTAGTATGGATCTTATGATTTCTCCATTTCTGGCTGAGTTTGGAGTGATCATGGAGGTTTTGTGAGTTCATTAGATGCTGAAATATAGATATTAGGCTGAAATTGGGGTGCTTACATTTCCATTAGATAGGGAGTATGAGCACTGTCGCCAACATGATTAATAGCTGTTAAGTATTTATTTATCCCATCTGTGTAGCAGCCCATCTCAAATACATGACTTTGGGCTAAAAACAAAGCAACAATTTTAAAAGCTTAATATATTTTATATTGAATACATATCTACACACAAATCACACTATAAAAAGATTTTAAAAATCTATCAAACACAATAGTGTTCATAGTTAGTAACCCAGATACAAAAACCAACAGGAACAACTTTCATGGCCGCCACATAGGCTCTACCATACATCTGGATTCCCAGGCCTGGTGGCAGAACCACATCTTTAAAGCCACAAAAATCCAGTAAGATTGGAGCCAATGTAATCTCTGACAGGATAATGTTTGAAAGGGCAGACACCTCAATAGAGAAGGTGATCTTTTTGAACCCTGATAAATGATGTCCTGCAATATTTAGCACTCAGAACATGCCTTTTCTGCTGGACAGGTAGGCATAATTGAGGAGAAAGGTCCCTCAAATAATTCCTCTGCTAATTATGCTGCATTCCAAGTCATTGCTTTGATCCTATAGTTTTACTGTGCAAGGATTTATTTAGGTATATGCAAAATATAAACAAAGATTAATATATTATAGGAACAAATGAGTAGTTCTGGCTAAAATTGTAGCCTGTTGATTTCCATAAGTATCTATAAGTTACTCTAAACAAGGAATGCCCTTACAAATATGATTAGACTACAACTCCAGTCAGTTCTCCTGACAGCTAAGATTGATGAGAGTCAAAATGCAATAAAATCTAGATGATTGTTTATCTCTCTCCCCCCTCTCTCCCTCCCTCACTCCATGTCTGTCTGTCTGTCTGTCTGTCTCTCTCTCTCTCTCTCTCTCTCTCTCTCTCTCTCTCTCTCTCTCTCTCTCTCT